>CATKHJ010259910.1:0-16467 GCA_949750685.1 Vernicia montana
ATATATATATATATATATATATATATATATATATATATATATATATATATATATATATATATATATTAATTTTAATGATATAGTAAGAAGATGATTTTCTTACCAAAAGAAGTAAAATATTAGTCATGTTTATAATCTATATATTCCCTCCATCTCATTTTGATAAATCATTTGTAAATATATGGAGATTAAGAAAATTATTTTTTTTTTTAATTAATACCATTAATTTTTATCATTTTCTTCCTAAAATATTTTTTGAAATTTATTTCATAGTTAAAATTCAATGAGTAAAAATTTAATTTGGGTGATGATATTTATATCATTTAATAAGGATATTTTTAACAATTTGCTACTAAACTAACAATAAAAAAAGAAAAGTGATCTAAATTTTGGGACATCAAAAAAAGAAAAAAGCTATCAAAATGGGATAGAAGGAATATATTCCTTTGATGAAATTTAATAAAAGAAAATAGGTAATTTTTCTTCTTTTTTTTTTACTATTGAATTTTTAATTTAATTTAGTTTAAGATTGTGAATTCAAATTTAGTTTAAATTAAATTAATAAAAAAATCATTTTATGAAAACTTAATATTCATAATAATTGATTTCTTTCCTTTCTTACAAACCAAACTTAATATTCATAATAATTGATTTATTTCCTTTACAAACCCAACGTATCAAAACAAATTATATGAAAAATGAAATGTACCATCATCTAAAAAATAAAAAAATAGTAAATAAAAACAATCTCTACGACGTCGTTGAACTTTGGAGTTCTTGGTATTTGACCACTGTCGTTGGAGGAGTTGGCCACTTTACCACCAGTAGCTTTCCCCTTCGACAAGCAGTGACCGTTAAAAAACTCGAAAGAGAAATTATGTTTGGCTTGACTACTATCTCCACCGCTACTACCACCGCCGCCTCCGCCGCCGCCGCCGCTAACTCTCTGTCCTCTCGCATTCCCTGCGCTCTAGTCCATCAAAGAACCACTGCTGCCGCCGCCGCTTCTTTCTTTCAATCGGTAACTCCAATCCCAACATAACACCACCCCTAAATTTCTTATCCTTAATTCTAAAGTTCAAAACTTTATACTCTCTCTCTAATTTCCTTTTAATTGGTTTTCAGGCTTCATTTGCGTGCGTTCAAGTTAACGTGAACTCGTTGCAGTACAGCTCTACTGCAATCAAAGCCATGGCTGACTTTCAAACTCTTTCAGTTCCAAAGAATGAGCCTCAAGCCTCTGCTTCTGGTACTACTATTCTGAATAAATTTGATTATGATAATGCTTTTTAAATTTTAATCTCCAGATTTTAAAAAAATTAAATGGGTCCATAATCTTTCTGAAAAATTCAAGTCTTTGAGGTTCATCAATATTAGTATCTGTTGCAATCTTTGTCAATGATTTTAATCAATAGAAATAGAAAGTTTGCTCATTTCTAGCTCCACTAACTTAAGCTATCCAATATAAGGTTCATCAATGTATGTGTTTGTGAGAATTTTGTGCTTGCATTTCTGTTTTCAAGACAATGATTATGGTTTCTATATGACTGCTTCTTGGTTTCAGGTAACAAGCAAGCACTTATATCTTTATCTGACAAAAAGGACCTAGCTTTTCTTGGCACTGGATTACAAAATTTAGGGTAAATTCCTCAGCTTTTTAATATTTTTTTCTTTTATCACTTCTCTTCATATACATTATAGTTCTTGTTATTTGGGATAACTTGAATATTACTAATGAATCCTTTGTCCTTAATTATCATTACTTAGTTATCATTATTTTTTTAAGGCTTTCATTGTTTAACTTATTGTGCTCGTCTCTTTTGTAAAATGGAGGTACATCATTGTTTCAACTGGAGGAACAGCATCAGCTTTGGAAAGTGCTGGAGTTTTGGTAACTAAAGTGGAACAGCTCACCTGTTTCCCAGAAATGGTAAAATGGTCCTTATTTTTGTTATTTCTTTTATATTGTACCATAAATTGCTTTTATATTGTTCAATTACTGGTGCTCGCAATTATTATTGTTTCCTTCCTCAGAATTGCTTAAACTACCCTATGAAATCTCATGGTTTTGACTTTTGAGAATGTTGTTCATCAGTTTGTTATGTGCATTTTTATGTAAGTGATGGGTGTTAAACAAGCATCCATGTTTAGGGATCATCCACAAATATGCAAGTCCATTCTAGATGTCCTTAATTCAAATAGGGATGCTCAGCTTATTTGCAAGCTATAATGAATTTCAAATGCGGGATTCGATTGTCTGCAATTTTCCCTGTTAGAGTTCAAATCAACTCTTCAAATTATATGTTTTTGAAGTTGTCGGAAAAGTTCATCTTTTGACCAAAAGTGAGGTTATGTCTTTATGGATAAGTGAATGCTACAATTTTGACCATTTTGTGTTGAAAAAATTGTTACAAAATTTTGTAGGAAAAATTTTGAAATTCTCTCTGTCTCTATGGAATTTCTCTCTTGAATGATTTTTATTTTTAAACCTGATGGCAGTTCTTCTACCTTGTTACAGCTTGATGGCCGTGTAAAAACTTTACATCCTAACATCCATGGCGGTATTCTTGCTAGGAGGGACCAAAAGCATCATATGGAAGCTCTTGATAAACATGGAATTGGTGAGTCTGTTGTAAATTTTTTTTTTTATATCCACAATTGTAAATTCTTGTCTTTTATTCATGTCCATGGTTTGTGTGAGTGGGTGTGGATATACACGTGTGTGTTTGCACTTGGTACTCTTGTTTTTTTTTTTTTTTTTTTTTGCTAAAACGGTTCCTCTACAGGTACATTTGATGTGGTAGTGGTCAACTTGTACCCCTTTTATGATAAAGTTACCTCAACTAGAGGAATCGAGTTTGAAGATGGAATCGAAAACATTGATATTGGTGGCCCTGCTATGATCAGAGCTGCTGCAAAGGTTGTTGATCTGAATGCTATTGTGGATATGTTATTGATAAAACAACAGTCAGCATTGTGTTAGGTTCTGTCTAAAGTTGTGTGCAGTGTTAAAGTAAACCTGTAAACATTTGTCCAACCGTGCACCTTCATGACCAAAACTGATAAAGAAGTGAATGGTATTAGTCAATGGGCTGAGGCTGTAGTATTAGACGGTGTCTTGACTAATAAGTTGATCAAGCTGGGTTAAGGAATGTTGTCAAGTCTCTGGTGGAGACTTAGTGACTAAAAACATTTTTCTGATGTTTTAGCTTAGGTTAGCTTAGGAATATCAAAAAACATTTTTCTGATGTCTTGGAAATTGCCTCTTTCTGCATATGGGCTGATTAAGACTTGGTCACTTTTGGAAATTGTTTAGGCATTTTGGAGACTTAACATTTTAACTATTTCAGATACCAACTGACCCATATGTGTTCGACAGAATCACAAAGATGTCTTGGTTGTTGTTGACTCACAAGACTATCCTGAACTTCTGGAATTTCTTAAAGGAAACCAGGATGATCAACAGTTCCGAAGAAAACTTGCCTGGAAGGCGTTCCAACATGTTGCTGCTTATGATTCTGCAGTTTCTGAGTGGCTATGGAAACAGACTGTGGGAGGTACTGATTTTCATCTCCGTCTTTAGTCATGTGCCTCATTCTGCACTATTACTGATGGCCAATCATATGCAGTGAGATAATTTATCTAAAATACTAAGATATCTTCTAAATTATAATTTTCCTGCATTACTGAAATAATTTATTAAAAAAAGAGGAAGAAAAAATAGACAATTTGGAGTTGCCCTTATGTAGGTTTGAAAACTACAGAGACAAATGGAACTTGTGTAAAATTTTCCTAATAATAAAAAAAATGCATCAATTCATTTGGTTGTGATTTACTATTCCCTGTTGAATATATAATGACAAGTTCTTTATATGTTCCAAGATAAACTCCCTCCCAGCTTGACAGTGCCTCTTGAGGTTAAGAATTCTCTTCGTTATGGTGAAAATCCTCATCAGGGGGCTCAAGTTTATTATGACAGGAGTATTTCAGAGTTTAATGCTGGTGGTATTGCAACTGCTATTCAACATCATGGAAAGGTGAGGCGGTATAGAATGATTGTTTCCCTGGCTATTATAATTCATATTTGAGATTCATTATTATTATTATGGATAATTTGGTCGTTTGCTTCATTCTATATTCTTGTTTTCCTAGAAAAGCATCATCCTCAACATCTTTATACTAGAATGAGCAATATATTCTATTGACTAGTATTTTATGGGCATTACTAGTGGCTTCTTTTATCATGCATCAGCTATGTTCCTTGTGTAGGAATGAAACCTTGAGTTTATAGTTGAAACATGTATTGTTTTGGTATTTTGAGAATTTCTTTAGTTGGGAGCAAGGCAAGGTGTAAGTTCCCATATGGTCATTGAATCTATCATTAATTTCAGCATCGTTATTAAACTCCAATTTGTTTTAGCGAAATCACTCGCTGTTGTTTCAATAAGGCCCACTATTGCTTGATTTTGCTACATTTTCAGCCAAATTTTGTACCAATTATTGTTCAGGGATAACTGACAACACCGCCAAAGGTCTTGGAAGTAGCTTTTATTACAATGAAATCCTAAATGTATTTTTTTTTACAATCAAACCCTAATACTTCTAAAATCACTCATCGTTAATCCTATGGGTTAAATTAAAAGTATATTCCGTTAGTCAACACCAAAGATTTTTCTTTTTTCACATTTCAATCCTAAAATGTTTAAAAAATCACACTCCTTCTTTCCTTCTTTTTCTTGTAACTTTTTTTTTGCTCAAAAGGTTATCTATAACCCAAATTACCTTTTCTTCCTTTGAAAAAATAGAGAAGATTTCTCCTGTAATTTATGGCCATTTTCTGCCAATGCAGTTCCTCTGGGATAAGGTAGATCTCATAGCTTCTATTTGTTGTCCTTGAATTCCTTTACAGGTAACTTAAGCAGATATGAAACATGAATGTCTTGACATCTTCACTTTTCTTTTTTTGCCCTAGTTTTCCTTTCTCTTAGGTGGAAACTTCCTTCATAGCCTTAATGCTTGATTACGTTCTGTTTTCTTTATAAAAGGCAAGAGAAAAATAACACTTTATGTCAAAGGTTGCAGGGGCATCAACACCTAGTTGCACCGCAGGCAGAGTTCTTTTTTTCATTTTTTTTTTGTTTGTATTTTTTGTTGTTAATCATACCTTTAATTTAACCTGCTTTTAAGTTGCCAGTTTAGTATTTATTGACAACTCTTGAGCGAAAAATCATATGGTTCATTGTATATTCATAAATTAGAGCCCTTTGTGTAGTTTCTTTGTAATTTTCAGCACATTGTATATTTCTTCCCTGAATGATTTAGGTGAGCAAGCTTCTGGGAACAAGTTGACTTAGCTTATGGATTTTTCATGGTGCAGGAGATGTCATATAATAACTACTTAGATGCTGATGCAGCTTGGAATTGTGTCTCAGAGTTTGAAAACCCCACATGTGTAATTGTGAAGCATACAAACCCATGTGGGGTAGCTGCTCGTAGCGATATCCTCGAAGCATATAGGCTGGCTGTGAAAGCAGATCCAGTTAGTGCATTTGGTGGTATAGTCGCATTCAATATAGAAGTTGATGCGGTAAGTTGTGGTTTATAGATGTCAGGTTTAATATTGAATGTGCGACAAGCTCCAGTGGTATGAGTTTCTCAGGAGTGTCAGGTCACTAATCAAATTGAACTCCCTCACCAATCAATTTGTGCTTCTTGTGATACGCGTATCAGTGAAAATCAGATTGTATAACTGACTTGTATGTATGGGTCAAAGTAAAAGTCCTTGTTCATCAATGAATGCTGCAATATTATGGTTGACCTGCCTAATGTGAGGTAGTTGGCCATATCACAGAGCTATAACTCTTTACGTAGTCTAAATTCTTAATTTTCTGTGCTCCTAGGATCTTGCTAAGGAAATCAGAGAGTTCAGAAGTCCAACAGATGGTGAAACCCGGATGTTTTATGAAATTGTGGTTGCTCCCAAGTATACTAAAAAAGGGCTTGAGATCCTTAGTGGCAAATCAAAGACACTGAGGATCCTTGAGGCAAAAAAAAATGAGAAAGGAAAGCTTTCATTAAGACAAATTGGGGGTGGATGGTTAGCTCAAGATTCAGATGATTTAACCCCCCAAGATATTGAATTCAATGTCAAGTCTGAGAAGACCCCACAAGAAAGTGAGCTCGATGATGCAAAATTTGCCTGGCTGTGTGTCAAGCATGTCAAGAGCAATGCCATTGTATTAGCAAAGGTTTGAGTTATTCTGGTGTTCATATTTCAGAAATTTCCCATCCTTTTGGCAAATGAAAGCTAAGAATTTCTCGTCCTTGTCATCATTTTGGACAGAATAACTGTATGCTAGGTATGGGAAGTGGGCAGCCAAATCGCCGAGAGAGCTTGAGAATAGCCTTAAGGAAAGCGGGAGACGAGGTCAAAGGAGCTGCGTTGGCCAGTGATGCTTTCTTTCCATTTGGTAACTGCAATTTAATGTCTTTAACGGTGCACAAATTAACACAAGCCCTCAACATTAGGTTAAGTAGCTTTAGGGTAATAAATAGGCGTCCACTGATACACGAGCAATGATTTAATAATTACGTAGCATTTCATTTAATATTGTGATTTGTTATTGTAAACTAGAGTTAGACAAATAGTTACGAACTGTATTTTATATAATTGACATGCTAAGGCCTTTATTTTTTCTGGCAAACAGCTTGGAATGATGCGGTAGAAGAGGCATGTGAGGCTGGGGTTGGTGTAATTGCAGAGCCTGGTGGGAGCATTAGAGATAAGGATGCCATAGACTGTTGCAATAAGTACGGGGTTTCACTACTTTTTACCAATGTGAGGCACTTCAGGCACTGACAAAATGTTGTCTTCAGCATTGAGTTTTCATTATTCAGTTGATCCTTGTGCTCCAAGCTAAGCAACACAGTTTCAAAGTTTTGGCATATCATCCTGTAGTTTATTGAAGAACACGTGTGAACATGTAAGGATATTTATATTTTTGTTTACAGTTTTAGAAAATGAGAAGAGTTTGACAATAAACATTTCCAACTTGCTCGCCCAAATCAATCAGATCCTCGTAAATTATTCTAGTACTTGGAAGCCTTTTGTCAGGAATGGGCAAAAATAGTATTATAGTTTCAAACTTGACTGGATTAGAAGTTGATTCTTCTAGCTTAAATCAAGCTTTATTTTTCATGCTTGAGCTCAATTTAGAGGTTAGTTGGATTTAATACTATTACCATTAAAATTTAGATGAACTTGTTTATTAATTTTGAATAAACTCGAATAGTTATCTTGGAATTTAAACTCATAAAAAATATTTATATAATTATAATTCAAATTATATTTAAAAAAAAAAAATTAAACACCAGATATTAAGGGCCTGTTTGGTATTAATGTTTGAAATATTGTTGAGAAGATCATTGTCGGACAGAAGTAGGTGCCCCAGAAATCTGTCTATAAGTTTAGTGGAACAGAAACAAAAAAATAAAATAAAAACTTAAAATTCTCATCTATTAAAGCTTAAAGATAACAATATGCAATGATGCAAAGGGTGAAATTGAGTTGCAAATGCATTGAACAATGAAAGGAATATAATTACTGGTTTTATTTAATTATAATAACTCTTAAAGAAACAATGAATCCCTGAATTTAACCCAAACCAAATCACTTACAATAAACAACTCTTTTTCTACAATCAAATAACAAATTTTTTTAAAAAAAATGAATCTTAAATTTGATCCAGACAGTAACAGAGCAAAACACAAGATAAAGGAACAAAAGATGGGAATAAAATAGAGAGGAAAATTTTGCAACCACTTGATTAGAAGCCTTTTGCAAGAAAAAAATTTGTGTAGTATGTGTTTCGCCATTAGCCTTTAGCTTTGCATTATTAGAAGCACTTCCTGTGGACAATTGATGGCCCAGACTCATCATACTCAGCCTTTGCAATCCACATCTGCACTCCAAAAATAATCGAAATTTCTTCAGTGAGATCGAAGAACTCATAGCCAAGAGCAGGCTGCCTTCATAACACTAAATTAGCTCATGGTGGTTTTAAATTTAAGCATTGTTTTTAATCATGCTCTATTTTGACAAAAAAAAAAGTTGGATCTGTTAAAGGTTCATTTTACTACAGACAACATTTTTAAAACTGATAGTTAAATTAGAATGTTAAATGCATTAAAAAATAATAGATGAATGTAGAATTATCTTTATGATTTGCACATCAAGCTTGTAGGAACGGAACATTCTCAAACTATCTATCACTAGTAACTGCTTCGATGCTTATTATCACTCATATTCTTAAGCATGTAATAAAGCATACAAGTCGATAACACTCAACTTGAGCATAGTAATATAAGGATTAATATGAACTGAGAATCAGGTTAATAGTTCAATTCTATTGTGGCCCAATGATAAATAAATATAGACACAATACCTGCTGGAAGGTGCTGAGGGATGCCAAAATGGAGCCTCCTATCCAGACACTGTACTTCCTTTCTGGTGGTGCCACCACCTTAATCTTCATGCTGCTGGGAGCTAATGCTGTAATCTCCTTGCTCATCCTATCAGCAATGCCTGGGAACATGGTAGATCCACCACTGAGGACAATATTGCCATATAGATCCTTCCTAATATCCACGTCGCACTTCATGATAGAGTTGTAAGTGGTTTCGTGAATGCCAGCAGCTTCCATCCCAATCATGGATGGTTGGAAGAGGACTTCTGGACAGCGGAATCGCTCAGCTCCAATGGTAATAACCTGCCCATCTGGCAGCTCATAGCTCTTCTCAACAGCTGAGCTGGTCTTAGCCATCTCTAGCTCTTGTTCATAGTCAAGAGCAATGTAGGATAGTTTCTCTTTCATGTCTCTCACAATTTCCCGCTCTGCAGTGGTGGTGAAAGAGTAACCACGCTCAGTCAAGATTTTCATGAGGGCATCAGTGAGATCACGGCCTGCCAGATCAAGACGCAGAATGGCATGTGGGAGGGCATAGCCTTCGTAGATGGGAACTGTGTGGCTCACACCATCTCCAGAGTCCAGAACAATACCTAACCAATGCACATGATGAAGATATTAATTCACACAATTCATCTCTATCATCAAAAGCGCCCAGTGCTAAAAATTAAGTGTAGTTGAAGGCTCTCAACACGTAATTCAGTTGTTGGGAATCAAGTTAATTCAGTTGTTTGTTAATAGTGTGACCACTGTCGCTAATTTGTGAAAACATATTGGATGGCAACTTGGACAATAGAAATGCTGATGTTTGAAGAATACACCTCTTTTTCTGTATAGTAATTTACATATATTTTCTTTCTATAAGTTTTGATTAATTCTCAATCAATTAGAAAAGGTGGTTCTTAATTGCCCTATGAAGTAAAACATCTGTATTTCCTAAATCAAACATAAAAACATTTGATTCTGCTTGTAAATATCATCAGCTTCATGAGTTTTTAACTCCGTTTAAAAAAAAAATTCCAATGCTATAGCTATATTTTCCATGGATCAAACTGGGAAAAAATATATCACTCACCAGTGGTACGACCGCTGGCATAAAGGGATAGGACAGCCTGGATAGCAACGTACATTGCAGGGGTATTAAAGGTCTCGAACATAATCTGAGTCATTTTCTCACGATTGGCCTTAGGATTGAGAGGAGCTTCAGTGAGAAGAACTGGATGTTCTTCAGGAGCCACACGAAGCTCATTATAAAAGGTATGATGCCAAATTTTCTCCATATCATCCCAATTGCTAACAATACCATGCTCAATTGGGTATTTCAAAGTCAAAATACCTCTCTTCGATTGAGCCTCGTCACCAACATAGGCATCTTTTTGGCCCATACCAACCATCACACCAGTGTGACGAGGGCGACCCACAATGCTAGGGAATACAGCCCTTGGAGCATCATCTCCAGCAAAGCCAGCCTAAAAATTTCATTAACAATCAAAACAAAGATCAATTCAAGAAACAAAATCCATAAAATTTATAATAAACTAAGGGAGCCTGGAGTCCTGGATATATACCTTGACCATTCCAGTACCATTGTCGCATACAAGAGGTTGAATATCCTCACCTTCTGCCATCTCCTTAAGCCTGCAACAAAAATACAAACTTTATATATAAAAACACTTCCTATCTTATTCTTAACATCTACAATCCCTTGAAAGGACATGAAAACAATATGATCTGGTGCACCATTTTGATACAACCCAGTTTATAATGCATTAAATGACATTGCCAAAATCACATGTAACAGGTTATTTCTGATTCACTACACTCATATATCCAATCCAAAAAAAGGTAATTTGAATATGCACATGATTCATTTAGCAAAAGCTGATTTCGATTATTAAATCTCCAAAAGAATGTAGAATCATGAACTACATGAATCGGCAAATATATATTGTAATGAAATTCATATTTAGGTTAAGTTTGATAGAATGTAATACAATGAAATGTAATCAAATCCATTTACGTTAGAAATGCATTTGATTACATTCCATTTCAGCCTACCAAGCTTAAACTTATTGCCTAAATGAACTAGGTTAAAAACCAATAAATTTTGGAGTGAAATCAGATAATGAATCAATAAAATAATGATCCATTTTAAATTTAGTTTCACAATCCATTGATTTTAACAGAAATCAAAATGGAATGCAAGATCTAACAATCGCAAACAGCAAACAATATAAATCAGCAAAAATTTTCCTGGAAAATCCAGAAATTTTCTCGAGAATTTCAAATCGAAAACCGAAATTAAATTACCTTTTTCAGAAAAAAAAAACACTCAGATTTTTGGGAGTTTTCTGTTTTTGTTTTTTTGGTTTCTCTGTGTGTATGAATGTAACGAGCACTGTTAGGCCTTGGGGCGTTAAGGTACCCGCACTCTTTGTTTTAAAAAAGAGAAGGAAAGTATGTGTGAAATGAAATGAAATTCCACTTAAATGAACCTCAAATTCACTCTCGACTGATCCTGGTCGTCCGTGTACAATATCTCATCTACGGACCCCATGACGCGTCACTCTCGTGCTGCCAACAGCTGGCTCGCTTTCGGTTGCTTCACTTCTGTGGACGTATGTACCCTCGATTATTTCCCTATTTTGCCTTCCTAATCTTCTCCATTCAACCAAGGGTATTTTGGGAAATGTGACCTTTTCACTTTATTTTTTTAACATAATTTTTATTGAAATTTTATAAGATTATATTCCATCCCAAAAGAAGAATAATTTTTAAATTCACTGTCAAAATGATATTCAACATTTTTTTAATATTATTATTAATATTTTCTAGCTTTTTTTTTTTTCCATGAAACTCAATAGTTGTGATTTGTGAAGCATATTTAGAGTAATTGAATTATTGTAACAAAAAAAAAATTTAAATTATGTGATTCTTCTTATAAATTTTTTTAATTATTAAAAGAAATAATATTTATATCATACTCTATACAGTGAAGATGTTATTGAATGTTAATCAATATTAGATTATTTACATAGAATAATGGGAAAAATTATAGAAAATAAAATAATTATATGATATTTATCGTACGTAAAATATTAGAATTTCAAATCATTTAATAAAAATAAGAAGAAGAAGAAGAATTAAAATTGATTAATATAATTGAAAAAAAAAACAATCAAATATTGTGGACAGTGACAGAATTAGAAATTTTTTTTATGGGAATTAAATTTTTTAAACCATAATTTACATTAAGGTAACTTAAATAATTAAACTAATTTATATATATTTAAATAAATTTTTCACCTAAAATAAAAAAAGTCAAATATAATATATGATTAAATTTTTATAATTTTATATCTAAAATTTTTTATATTTTAGAGATTAGAAATACTATGAACACTCGCCTCTTTAGTTCCGTCAATGTCCTAGAGTCATGGTTATTTATTAAGTGATTCATTTTATGTTGTTGTAAAACTAAAATTGAAAATTTAGCGTGGCTGTGAAATCCGAAAATACCCTTGTTTATTTAAAATCATCGTCATTAGAATATGATTGTCAAATTTTAATAGAAATGGGGGCAAATTAGTCCTAAAGGAGCCCATACTAAAAAAAGCAAAAATTCTAATTTTTTTAATAATTTTTTTTGCTGGGGTTGGGTAAGAGTATTATTCATGGATAATGAAAAATGGGCCCAATCGCCAACTCAGCATTCGGTTTCCAACTGTATGGAGATCATGTTTGTATGTTTGTTCAGGTGCTCTCAGTTCTATTACCACCTGGCTGTTACACCTTCATTTTCTCCACTAATCAATAAGTCTTTGTTGACCAAATTGATTTAGTCAAAGATCCAACGGTAGATATTTACTCGCCTAAAAAGGTAGTGACGTGACATGCATAACTAACCAAATAGAAAAAAAAAAGGCGCGCACGACGTGGTCACCTATTTATTGTTGACTACTGTTAATTAATCTACCGCTAATTTTGGTGATTTATTTAATTTTTCTTTATTAGCTCTTAAAAGAGAGAAAATCTCAAAAAACGAAAAAGAGAGAGTGAAAATCTAATAAAAAGAGAGAAAATCTCATTCGCTTGTCTATTCAACTTTTGCAAGCCTTAAAGGTAGGGTAGTTATATTGACGAAGCCAATTGCTATTAACACTATTGATGTCTAAATTTTTATTTTTATTCTTCTATTAATAAAGTGAAGTTAAAAGAAGGTTCTTTTCAACTTCCAATAAAAAAAAAATTAGTTTCTTCGTTGTAAAATATTTCTCGTTTACGAATTAAAAAAAAACTTTTAAATTTAGAAATTGATCTAGAAAAATTTATTAGTTGAAACAATATATACACACATAACTTTAATAGTAATATATTTATAATTTTATGGGAGCAAAAGGGAACTATCTATTGGGCCAAGTACAAGTTAACTATTAAAATACATAAATAATTTAATTTTTCAGTGTTCTTATAACCACATACATAGATCTGTCTCTGATTAAATTGTTATAATTCAAAAGTAAAAATATTAAAATATATATATTTTTTTATTTCAGTTACAAATAAATTTTTGTAATAAAATTAAATTCTAAATTGATTTTGTTCCAAACACAATACAAATGAAACATATCATAAATTATTTAAAGTTATTTTTTTTTCCAACATTGTATTATATGTTGATAGTAATTTATAGTAAAATTTAATTACATATTTTCTTAATTCTATTTTTTTTTAGTATTAAACAAAAGAAGGTTCGAACATACATCTATTACATTTATTATTAAGTTGTGTATGTACTCATCATTAAAACTATGTCTTAGTATACCTTTTAATTCTAAATTTGATTGCAAATAGTAAGATATACGAATATAAGCCTTCACTTTCCTAATCTTTACACCCCAAAATTAATTAGAAACTTATGCTAATTATCACTTTTTATTATTATTAGCAAAGCATCGTAGCATTATCAATTATATATATTTTATTTCAACAGCATTTGCATGATCTTCTCATGTAAAACACTTGTAACAAACTAATTGTAAAATGATCAAAATCACAAACTTTGTATTGCAAGTAATTTAATTAGACTATATTCATCATACTAGATCATTATATATATTAGAAATCTCATACTGATGACTTATAAATTATTTGGATGGCTTAACATTGTTTTTAAATAAAACACACATGTTATGTTATTAATTAACATTTAAATTTTGAAATTTTTTGAGATATTAGAGTAAAATTTCCCTTTCAAGATATTTGAGATATTTGAAACTACCTAATTCATAAGATTTATTTGAAGGAAAAGTAATCGAATCCAAATTTCTATTTTTAGCTAAAATTTGAGATCAATATCATATCTTTTCAACTCGCTAAATCAATATTACTTTGTTTCAAAAACTCCAAAGAATCATCAACAAATTTTATTGTCTCAATCTTGAATAATGAGAAATTGAACCGGTTAAGAATCAATCTCACATTAGAAAAATGCACTATAAATATATAGGTATATAATGATTTGGACTTGACTACCTAATTGGTTAGTTCTAACCTTTTAGCAATGGTTGATCCAAACTCATTAAACCTGATTTATTTGTGGGTTTAACCTATACTTAATTTAAATCATTTATACCCTTTCAATTCAATTTCTATCATAGTATCAGAACAGGTTTGACCCAGTTCAATTTCAATCATCCGTTGTCCGTCTGGATGTCCAGTCCCAGCGACTCAGTCCGGTGTTGCCGCTGCATTCAAATTTCAATTTCAGGGGGAGAAATTCAATTTTCAGTGGTCAACTAGAAATTCAAAGTCTAATTGTCACTTGAGAGAGAGTGTTAAAAATCAATTCCATATTGAAAAAATATACTACAAACACATAGATATATAATGATTTGGACTTGACTGTTGAATTGTAAAAAGTTAAAGTTTGCTAAGAATTGTTCAAAATTTAACACTCTTACATAAATATTATTCATTTTTATATAATTTTAGTATTATTGAAAAATAAAAATATTGACATTCAATTTCTTTTTTTTTTTTTGTGATTTTTTTTTAATTAAAGTGAAAGCATAAGTTATCCCTTGTACCAAGTAAAAAAAAAATTTATTTTAATTTTTTTGAAATAAAAAATTATCCAAAAAATAGTTGAATATAATACAAATTAATGAGTCATTAATTATTAAATTTACTAAATTTTATTTCATTTCAATAAAAAGTTTATTATGCTCTAATTGCGATTATGTGTTAGAAAATTAGTATTTATGATCAATATATAAATCAAATACATCATGATTTACTTTTCAAAAAAGAAATTGTCTGTAAAAATAGTTTTTCAATTTTTTCAGAGTCTAAATTAAAATAAAATAATTAAAATTTCAATACATTTCATTTTAATTTTTTGTAATTTTCAATATATGTATATATATATAGTCTTGCTAGTTAATTACAATTGAGTTAATTATAAATAAGTATAATTGCAATTATTATAAAAATTTATTTCCATAATTAGGTGGCAAAATAAGGAAATTTATTATCATTAAAGTGTCAAATTTAAAAGGCAATTTTTGGGTGTCAGCAAAGGCAATATTACCTATTACATACAAGTAACTGAATACATATACATAACAATAAGGAAAATTTCAATATTGGGATGAATTTCGTAATTAATCTTTTCCTTTTTTCTTTCTTTTTTTCAATATATACTAATACTATCATTCAATTTTCAATTTTTATTATATTAATATTATCCTCCTTAGTTTGTGATACGAACCCCAAGTATATTAAACTTGAGACCTAATATCTTTACGCCTGGAAGCAACTCATTAGAAAGCTAAATCAGATTTTCTCCAAGTTCGCGACCCAATCCCAACTCATGATAGAGCACCTTGGAATATGATCTTGCGATCTCCGCGATACAATGTCAACTCGTGAAAGAAAACCTTGGAATTAATACTAACTAACAAAGTAATTAGCTTTACTTGTATGAACATTGATTCAAGTAAGAATAAAAAATAAGAGAACACTCTCTTAAGAAAAATCGAAGTTTTAATTCATTAATCAATAATCTGCCTTACAACTGAAATAAAGGCAATATTTATAAGGTTACAATGATAAATAACCCTAATTAGGATGTTTGGCCACAAAACTAAGTTGATTCTAACTTAAAATTAACTAATCTCGTAATTGGGCCTTAATTAATTAAAAAAGGTCCAAAACTACTTAAAACATAAAAATAAAGTAGTTTAAATATACCTTGAGCTTAATACATAACATTGACAACCCAAAACACTAAATAAACTCAATAAAAGAAGTTTTATGATAGATTAATGGATTCGAAACTGGAATTGAATAAATTGAATCCATTCATGAAGCTTCAATCTTCAAATGTTGTTTTCTAACACTTGAGTCAATTTCACCAAGCTTTGATTAATGTCTTGAAACCTAAGCTTGATATTTGACTCTTCCTTGCATTCTTGAATTGTAGCAAGGTCATTCCACAAGCCTTGAATCATCCCATTCAATGCATCCTTGAATTTCTTCATTCTTGCTTTTGTAATGGGTCCACTAGGAAGCTGAAGTGGATCTTTGCTTTGGTGTGCATCTTTATTTGCATCATTCCCTCCCTCCTTAAGATGATTCGTCCACGAATCTCTAACATCTACATCAAAAGGAGAAAGATCACTAACATTAAAGGTAGCACTTACATTATACTTACCAGGAAGATCCAATTTGTATGCATTGTCATTGATCTTCTCAACAATTTGAAATGGACCATCTCCTCTAGGATGAAGTTTTGACTTCCTTTGAGTTGGAAACTTTTCCTTGCGCATATGTACCCAAACCCAATCACCAGGTTCAAATACAACTCGCCTCCTTCCTTTATTCACTTGGCTTGCAATTTGTTGATTCCTCTTCTCAATGTTCTTGCGCACCTCTTCATGTAGTTTCTTCACCAAATATGCCTTCTTCTTCCCATCAAGACTAGTTCTTTCATCACAAG
>CATKHJ010260137.1:0-10030 GCA_949750685.1 Vernicia montana
GTTTCTAACTAACATGCCTCTTAAAGAGAAAAGGATTAAAGAGAAAGGAATCGCATAAAGGAAAAGGGAAAGCAATAAACTATACTAGAATAAAAAAACTAAAAGAATGGGAATAAGAGAAAAGGGAACATGCAAAGCAAAGGGGAGAATAAAACAATAAAGGCAATATAAAATAAACTAAGCTAAAGAAAAACAAAAAGCAAACAAAACAACAAAGAAAGCAACACAAAATTCAAAATAAATAAACAGAACAAAAGGACAAAAAATAAATACCTTAGGATGGAGGAGACTTGTCTCGGTCGGCAGCGGACTAGCCTCGGATCGCAATTCCACCTTCTCGACTTGGCAGAACAATAGCCTTTGAACGACTACTAGGATGGTGTTGTTGGGACTCCCTCGAACTGATTTGAGGGGAGGAACATCGAAACGACCACCTAAAACCAAAAGAAACTTTAAACTAGAAAGGCAGTTCTTTCGAACCAAGCCTTAAAAAACTCCTTGCTTTTAATCAATTGATTTGATTTAGCAAGAGGTGAGTGTAGAAATGAGTTGGGAAAGGGGGGTTTATATAGGTAGAGAGGCTAGGAGAGTTTTTTACATTTTCCAATGTGGGAAAACGAACTTGAAGTGTCAAAACCGCACATGGGCCTTCTGTAACCGCACACGAGCCTTTCTGGACCATACAGACCAGCCCATGACCATACAACAAGAAGCATGACCGTACAGGGACTGTGCAGTTCCGCACAGGCCTTGTGCGGTCACCTTGGTGGCCGTGCAATTTCCAACACCCGGTTCTGCCGATTTTTGCCGTTCTCGCTCATTTCATGTCCGTTTTACATGATTCCAATTGCGTTGTGCTCGTTATTCAATCCTGAATGATATGAGGATGGTTCAAATTTCAAATGGGTAGGTCCCGGATCCCGAGGCTCAGATTCTTAGTTTTTGGGATTTCGGCGATTTCTGCTTCCGGAGGTCTGTTTACCGAGCCTAGGTGCCTCTGGGGTTCAAATACATACTGGAGGGTGTAAAATTAAGGGTTTACAGCTGCCCTCTCATCATAATTGTATTGTCTGTAAGGCGATTCTGATGATAGTAAACCTGAGTAGGAGGAATGGAAAAAGAACCTTAGGGATATCTAGCTGAGTGTTGCTAGACATTTATGGTTGGATGAAGTGATATTCCCGATCTGTTTGGGAAAAGGATCCTAAGGTTATCTTAGGATGGGTATGATTATAAAAGGGGTACCTAGTTTAGATGTAAGGTATGGATCCTAAGGCTATCCTAGGATAGGTCTGATTTGAAAAGGAGAAACCTAATTCAGATTTAAGGTTTGGATGAACGCTCATTCACAAGCTTTTTGTATGAACAGTAGTTTTGCTGATTTTGAGCTTGAACGCTCGTTCATCATGTCGGGGATTGGTTAGATTTGATGGGCTATTTAAAGGAAGTTATATCCTAAATCAGTTTATTTAAGCCATTTGCTCCTTCCTAACCCTAAAACTTCAAGAGAAATACCAGACCCACCCATATTAAGTGCAAGATACTTCATTTATTGCATCAATTAAGGAATCTAAGGTTACAAGAGTCCATCCTTTCTTCCATTAATAAAGCATTTATGAAGAGGTAAGTTAGGGTTTTGAGTTTCTTTCTTATTTCTTCTTCTTTCTTGACAAGAGTCTTTGTTTGGGGAGTGAATAGGATTAAGAATCATGAGTCTAGCATGTGTATGATGTTCAAGAGCATGAATTGATATATATTTGTTATTTGTATGTGTATATGTGAATAGCTCATCATAGGAGGTATAATGAGGAAGGTAATGGTTGTGATGAGTCCTATTGTTTGATGTGATAAAGGATTTTCTAAGAGACTATAGAGCATTCTTTTTTGCTAAGGTGAGTAGAAAATATACTACTATATTTGTAATTGATATTGTAATATCCCGACTTTTTATTAATTTCTAAATTTCATTTTAATGAGAAAAATATAATTATTTATATTTTATATTGGTATTTAAAATGATATATTTAAGGCAATGAAAATATTTTATGAAATTAATTATTAAAGTTTTAGTTTATTATAATATATTTAATTAAGAATTAAGTAAAAAAAAAGAAAAGAAAAGATAAAATAATATATATATATATATATATATATATATATATATATATAGAGAGAGAGAGAGAGAGAGAGAGAGAAACATGTGCAAAGAAGGAAGAAAAGAAAAAGTGAATGGTGTGTGCAAGCGTGGGAGTGCAAAGAAGGAAGAAAAGAAAAAGTGAATGGTGTGTGCAAGCGTGGGTGTCAGCAGAGAGAGTGTGTTTAGTTTTAGAACTAAAATTTTCAAATGCAATCTCGGAAAATCTAGCCATCTGATTTTTATGATTTCAGTCTTAAATGAAAGATCTAGACTAGAGCTTCCCTTTGACACTAATTTTGCTCCGATCGATTGTCATCCAATGAAGAAATTGCTTGAAGAATTTTCAGTCATAGAAACTTTGAAGGCTTGATTCTTCTGATCGGTGGCGCGTATGAGTGAGTGGATGCTACCACCGTGCTCTTGGTAGTGAGGTGCATCTTCCGGTGTAGTTTCATAATTTTCCAGCGATGGTCAATGTCAGTCAACACCTACTCCGGCAGCTATTGATGGTGATTTTTCTACAACAGTCTTAAAATAATATTATGAAATTTATAGGATATAGATAATCTTTGGATAATTCCTAGAACTTAAGTTATATTGCGCGTATTGCTAGATATCTGTGTTTTTAATGCTGAAAATTTTATGAAATTGAATGTGAAAATTTTATATGTTGGTTAGAAAAATTATTTAAGATGAATAATATACTTACTTGAGGAAATTGATAGATTTGGTTATTTCTGATTATTTTATGAAACTTTTAGGATTTAAAATTGTGTTTTAAACATAATAATTAATTGAGAAAAATATTTATTTATTTCAAGAAAAATATGTTGAGGTCAAGAATTTAAATTAATTGTATAGTTGATGATTTATATTAGAGTTTGATTGAGTTGATCAATGAAATTTTAGGTGTAGGAAATTCTAGGTTCAAATTGATTTGTTATAATTATGGGATATAATTATTAGCAAAGTATAAGAATTAAGAATCTATGGTAAAATTTAAGAGTTTATGGATTGATTTGAGGAATCAAGCTATATGATTAAGATTCCAAGGAACATAGTTGATATGTGAATTGTGGATTTTATTTGTAGGCAAGGTGAGCCAAGAAATTGATGAATTACATGCAGATTGAGATATTTCAGTTTAATTGAAAAGGTTATAGCAATTGAGGTAAGTTATAGAATGTATGCAAATTGTGAAATATATTATTTGGTATTTCTATTGATCTATTTATTCTAATTGACCTATATTGTTTTCATTGTCATTGTCATTATTCATAGAGACCATGAATTGTTATTGCAATTGTCAGAGTTCTATTGTTAATGAACCTTACCATTGAACCTATTGCTATTGATAATTGCTTTAATTACTAATGAAATGCCATTTGGGCTAAAGAATTGTTATTGTTCCTATCGAGCCATGAACCATAGACCATGTATATAACAAAATGCCTATATTAATGGGGGATAATCCATTAGACAGTGTGCACCGATGACTCAACTTATAGAGTCTACATTATCAATGTCCTACCTAAGGAGGACTATAATACCTTAGGCGTATGCTCGGCCATGCATGCGTTAATTATTACAGGGAGAAGTTACTACCCTTATTGTTATTGGGGCTTATGGGGATGGTGGTTTCGTCCCGCCCATGAGTACTCTATTATTGATATTACATTATATTGTTTCTATCATATACATATTGATTGATTGGTGCCATTCTTTCTAGGCACATATATATTATTGTTATCATTGATACCATTGTTTATTGAAACCATGATCCATTGTTAATCAATTGACTATTGAAAGTTAAAGTTATTGGTGATTGCCCCATATTGCTGAAAAACCTTTGAACCATTGTAATGCTATTGTATCTACCTAACATGATCAATCTATTGAGAGTATGACCTTTGTTACCTACTGAATTGATATATTTATACATGTTTGTATACAGTGTTATTGTTTCCTTGACACCCTTGTGTAGCATGCATTTCATAATTTACTGAGTTGAAAGCTCACCGCATCGTCTGTAGATTTCAGGTTATAGCTTAAAGATCATAGAAGATAGAAGTTGAGATGTATAGCTAAAGCTTATTGATCTTCATTTTCCATTAAGAAGTTACAAAATATATGTTTACACTTTTTGATTGTATATTAATGTTAATGTTAAAGTTCCAGTGTTTCTTTTTAGTTGCTTCGTAGTATTTGAAAGTTATAGATATATAAATATTATGGTATATATATACATATATTGAATATATTATGAGACATTATTAAACTTTCCCTTGTATTTGGGAATGATAGAAATAATGATGATTATTGATCATAATAAATGAATTGAATTGTAATGGAATAAAATAGAATTGTTAAGGAACTGATATATAATGATTATTGATTTGATATGATGAGATATAGGAGTGTATATGATTCGGGTTCTGATATTGGAAAATAATTGTATGTAATTTTATGGTTTAGATTGCTTGATACTCTATTGGACTTATAACGGGAATGAGTTCTATGGATTTTCATTGGCCTTACACCTACCCATGCCCTAGGACCGTCGCAGCTCTAGAATCGGGTCGTAATAGATATCCTAAGGCTTGAAGCCTAATTTGTTGATAAACTACCATGTGAAAATGTATATGAATGAGAACCATGAGAACTCTATTTGAACCATGTGAACCTAAATATTTCTTATTCATGTCTTGATAACCTTAATGGAATGGAAATCCCTGGTTGATGTGGGTTAATCATCAGACATTGTGCATATTGTAACCCGATGGATAGGGTATAATATCCTACCCCTATCTAGGAAGGGTAAATTATCCTAAACGTGAAACCCGATCAATTTCATGTATTTCATGTGGAGGAGTATATCGATAAAAGACCTCTACTCTTATTATGTGGAAGAGTAAGCTAACTTAGCCTCTACTCTAATATTCATGTGAGGAGAATGCTAATAAAATACTTATACTCTCTTAAATCTTTCATGTGGACGATTTCTATTTCCATTTTCCTATGAGTTATAATTCCTTCATGAGTTATATACAAATCCATTATTGTATTACATTTGATATTTGAATCTTACGAACCATGTAAACCTAAGTGATAAATTGTAAGTTATGTGATAAGCTCATATCATCCTTGTGAGCTAGCCTTGCAATACCTAGCTTCACAAATATGGTAGTATATTATTTACTCACTGCTTTATCTTATTAGTGATTCCATTTTTTTCAGGAGATTAGAAATTTATCAACTCGGTTCTTCAGGCATTCTTCATCCTAAAGAACCATTTTGATCAATGTAATTTCTCCGTATTATTGTATTTGTAATTGAAATATACGTTAGTACTCCATGAGTGTTGAGAGGGATATTCTTTTGACCTAAAGGGAATCACTTAAATGATATTATTTGTATTGACATATTATTGATATTAGTATGATATGAGACTTATGCTTATGAGTATGTGTATGTGAATGAGATGGATTAGATGTATATGTTCAGGTTTTGATTTTGGGTATGTACATGTGTTAGTTGCTATGTAGATTGTATGAATAGGTGGGTTCTACGGGTTTTCGATAACTTTATATCTACCTATGCCCTAAGATCGTCATAGTTGAGAAGTTGGGCTATGACAACTTCTCTCCTCTTACTCATGTTCTTATTTTTCTCTTATTATTTTTATCTTCCTCTTTTCTTTTTTTTATATTCTTATTTTTTAGTATTTGATATTTTGATATTTTGATTCTTTGTTTTTTTTTTTCTAGGTAAAGAAAGAATAGACAAGTGAATATGGTGGTGATGATGATGATTTATTTTTTTCTCTCTTCTTTATCTCTATGTATATAATTATTTTATAATTAAAATAATATAGTGTAAGTGAAAATTGTGCATGTAAAACTCCATATTTTTAATGAAATTATAAAAATTTGTAGCTCTTTCTTCTTTAATTTGGGTAGCAATGAATTTTGGATATGTTTTCTAAATATGAGAATGTTTACTTGTTTATTCTTTTTTATTAGATTATTTATTAATAAAATTCAATTAGTTTATAAATAAAAAATAAAAAAATAAAAAATTTATTAAATTATTATTTTTTAAATAGCAATGAATTAGCGATTATTTAGTGATGAAAATGTTATATTAATTAATTAAAAAGTAAGAAATAACGACGGATTAGTTGAAAAATAAAAAATAAAAAAATTCTAAAAATAACAATAGATTAACGATGAACTTTTTTCATTTAGCGATGGATATACCAACAGACTCACTAATCTGTTAGTGTGTGTGTATATATACATATATATAATATTTTTATTATTTAGTAGTATATGCGTATGTGCAGTTTTTCCACCCTTTTGCATTGAATATATCTGGTGAGAGCTGTGAATATGTAGAACTCCGAAATGGAGTAACAAAGTAGGGGTATACGAATTTTTTTAGGATAAAGGGTAAAAAAGAAATTATCTAATTTACATAATTATAAATTTTAATTAGAAATAATGAAATAAAAAAGTTTAAGAGTTTAAGTATAAATTTTTTTCAAAACATATAAACTAGATTTCAAAATTTGGGGGGCCAAAAATAGACATGAAAAAAAAAAAGTTTATAAGGGTAATATAAAAAATTTTAGTACTATTATTGTATTTTAAAATATTTATTTATATGTAAATATAACTATACAAGGGTAACAAATAACACTTTAGAAAATTTAGGGCAATATATATATATTAAGGAAAAATATTGCGAAATTTACATATAATAAAAAAAATTTCAAAAATTTGGAGGGGTTAAATGTATATTTTTTTTAAAAATGTATAAGATAAAATATAAATTTTAAAAGTTTGAGGGGCAAATATGATATATTTTAAAAATATATCAAAAATATATGAATATAAATATTAATTTTGGGATGGCTCCCTAAACTTCGGTAAATTATATTATGAATCTAGATCTATGTAGTATTGTGAACCAAGGGGGGACCAACTATAATTAAGGAGAAAAAAAGAGGGGACCAACTGTATTTAAAGAGAAAAAATGAGAAGGGACCACTAAATTACAAATTATAAAAATCACGTTTTTTTTTTTTTTTTTGCTGGAGAATAATTATATGGGTAATAATAAAAATAAATACGATTTTTTTTTATGAGTTTCTAATTTTGGTAATTATAATTTCAACAAATTTCTATTAAATATGGATTGATAAATTTATATAACAAAATTGGAAGTAATTCAACCTCAAAATTTAAATTACAGAAATTTAAAATTATTTTTTAAAATTTTAATTTAATTTAATTTGATGATTTAATATTTTTTAAAATATTTAAAGCACTTATTTCAAAAAAATATATTTAAAGCACTATATGTGATATTAATGATCTATTAATTTTCAAATTAAATGTGATATTTTTTGTTGAGCAAAAAACTGTCAGTGTGTTTTTTCGCTATGAAAAAATAATCAGATGCAAATATCATTATAAGAGTTACAGATTCATTATATATAACTTGTAGGTTCATTATATATAACCTATAGGTTCATTTGAGAATAGTTAAAGGTTCATTTGAGAATAGTTAAAGGTTCATTTGAATACAATGACATGTTTATTTTTATTTATTTATTTATTTATTTTTTGCATAAGGTGCATATTCATTTATGAGAAGTTACAATTTCATTTAGCAATGATAATAAGTTCATTGAAAAATAATTCTTACAGTTCACAAATGATGAACCTACACCATATATTTGATGATAAGAGTAGCAAGTTCATTATAAATAACCTACAGGTTCATTTGAGAATAATTAAAGGTTCATTGGAATACAATGATAATGTCATTTTTTTGCTTAAGATACAGATTCATTTATGAGAAGTTACAATTTCATTTAGCAATGGTAACAGGTTCATTGAAAAGCAATTCATATAGTTCACAAATGATGAACCTATACCATATATTTAATGAACCTATAAGCAATACTTAATGATCACATTATTTATAAATGACGAACTTACAGTTTTTATTTAATGAAACTATCACAATGAATCTAATAGTTACAAATATGAATAATATAAATAATTTATCATGCATATAATTGTATCAAATATATGGTCATTAAGTTTTTAATTTTAATTTATAATTATTCAATTTAAAATAAGTTAACAGTACTTCAACATCATATAATAACAAAATCTATTATAATTTATATTAAAAATATAATATATATAAAGAAAATATTGAGTTATTAAAAATGTTACTCCACATGCAAACGTGATGTAAAAACTAGTATCTTGTAAATGGTGGCAATTACATTATTATTATCATCAAACATTTTGTTAATTTTAATAATAAAATAAATTATATAATATATTTTTATTTTAAAAAATAAAAAAATTGCTCTTATTAGTCATTTTACGCATAAACAATTGCATTTAATTTTTATTTACATTAATTAAAAAAATAAAAAGAATATATTTATTTTAATTTTAAATAAATTTTTTTAATTCAATCATGTTAAGAATGAAATGATTTTTCTTAGTAAAAAAATTAATATAACAAAAATAAATTAATTTACTGTATATTTATATTTATAATTAATAATTATTAGTGAATGTGGGATCATTAAAGCAGTCCACGTAGATAAAGTGAATCATGTTTATGCTGTGGAGTATAGTGGACACATGAAAATTAAACGGTATTTTCGTAATATGCGCACATGGATCATAATGTATTATGGATTCAGGTCCACAATATAACAACTCGTTATTTGACTATTTTACACTTATGAATCTGTGAATTTTTTTTTTTGACAAAGAGGGTTTCGTGGTTTATTCCATTACCAGTTTGGGATCTCTGCCACTAATATCATTAGTCAACGCTAATGTGGCATAATTAACGTTAATGTGACACTTGTGACTCTTGCTTTTTTTATTTTTTTATCTATGTGACTATCTAAAAAACTAAGAAGTGGGGCCCACATGTGCCATGTCAGCGTTGACTAACGGTGTTAAAGCTGTGGACCATAAAGTGTTAACATATCAAACCACAATATCCTCTTTGTAAAAAAAAAAAAAAAAAAAAAAAATCGTAGACCTATAAGTAAAAAAAGGTTAAACTATATGGTACTTTTTTGCACTTTACCTTAGATTCAATAGCTTTAACCAATCACAAAAATAATTTTTTTTTTTTTCACAAATTTTGTCAAATTCTAAGTGAATGATTTTGGTTTTTCTGAGTGATAGAAGTGAAAATGTGAATTTGAATGATCCAGTTTTTTTTCTGAGTGATAAATTTAGCATGGTGTGTCATTCCATGCTAAATTTTAATTTTTAATTTAAAATTAAAATTTAATTTTAAATTAAAAATTTTAATTTTTTAAATTTTTTTATGCAAATATATATAGTTGAACATAATGCATGAGTTATAATAGTACACTAAATACCACTTAATATAACTCTATATTTGTCACAGCCCAACTTCACAACTGTGACGGTCCTAGGGCATGAGTAGGCTTAAGGCCACCGAAAGCCCGTAGAACCCTTCTCATCTCATAATTCCCATAATATCATAACAACTCACTCACTCATCCCAAGGATCAGAACCTGAACTCATGCATATACTCATGTAACTCTTAATCTCATAATCTCATCACTTTACATACTCATATACAAACTCATCTATCTCATCATATCACATACTCATATATATACATACTCATAATCTCATGATTTCATCATGTCACATACTCATACATATAATCTCATAAGTTCATAATTCTCATAAACAATATATAAGAATTCATCCATACTTGCCATAAAGGCCAAAAGGATAGCTCTCTCTCTATTACACACATGGAGCACTATAGTATCTCAATTACATACAAAATAATGGAGAAATTAC
>CATKHJ010260140.1:0-12326 GCA_949750685.1 Vernicia montana
TATTTGGATGTGAGGTCTCGCCCGAGTACCGGTCCGATCTGCTAGGAATTAAAATGCTCATTTAAACTTAGTCTTACAACTGAAGCGACTATCGCTTTATTTGGAAAATTAGATCTTTAAATTGAAAATTTGATTTTGGAGTCGCTACCTTAATTTTATTTTTAATTGAAAAAAATATAAGGTAAAAACTCATTGATTGACTCCATTTAATTTTGTCTTTTGAAAAATGCACTAGTCTTTGAAACCAAGGAGAATTTGGAGACTAAATTTTTGGATTATTTTGAAAATAATGGTTTGGCTTAATTATATAAAAATAACTTAATGAAAATGATTTCATGAACAATTAAATAAATGGAATGACAATTATAAAGAATGAAACGACAATTATTATTATAAATAACAAAACATGAAAGGAATGGAAATAAATTGACAAAATAATTACAATTATAATAAAAACTAAATAAATAGGGGATATCTCCTCTAATCCTTATGGGTATTAGGAAGATCACACATTCTCTAAAATAAGACAAAAAAGTTGTTTGTTTTATTTTGGATTTGCCACTTTGAACAAGTGTGCATGCGTATCTCTTCGAATGAGAATCAAAACTCACGCAGTTCTTCCATTTTGCAATGGAGGGTTCGTTTATTTTATCTTGAATTTTATTATGTTTTGATGATTTTAAAGAAAGTGCTTTACCTTGGAGAAAAAGGGAAAAGGTGTTTTACCTTGGTTCTCTTTGAAATCGGAGGAAGATGATGAAACACCTTGTCGGATCAGAGTTCCAATTCTCAAAATGCTAAGGTATTAAAATTAGTTTGAATATTCCAAGCCAAAATCAAATCAAAGAGAAACGACTTGGTCGTCTCGCAAAGGAAATTAAGCAAAGCAAAACAAAATAAATAAAAATATTTAAACTAAAAAGCAATTTAAAAACCTTATTTAATCCAAAGAGAACTAAACTAGGCAGATTAAAACCAATGAGGAATTAGCTCTAGGAAACCTTTATAAAGAAAATAGAGAGAATATTAGAAGGTTGAGAGGACAACTGCCAACTAACAAACAAGAGATCATTTGAAATGAAGGATGGAAGGTTGCTTTTATAGGCCAAAGGATGAAGGAAGAAGTTGTAAACTTCCAATGTGAGATTAGGAAGAAAAAATAAGCTGAAAAACGGGCCTGAAAGCGAAAATTCACTGGCGCCACTGCGGTTGCCGCAGGTACCTCTATGGTTATCGCAGGGCAACCTGCGATTGTCCGCAGGTAGCACCTGCAGCAGCCGTAGGGCATCCTGCAGCAGATCCATTTTTTTTTCTTTTTTTTTTTTATGGGTGTAAAATTACGTATTCACAATGGAGTTAATGTAAAATAAGGTAAAATAAAACCAATATTAGATTATTATGCTTGTCTTCTTCACATAAAAGTTAAATTATTATTGATGGAGAATAAAAATTTAAAGGGCTATAATAGCTCAAAGGACAACATTGAACTATTAGAGAATATACTCTCCCATAAATATAGCTAAGGACCAAGGTATAGAGGAATTTTCTCTTTATTTTATAGAACCTTTCTCTGTTTCTCTCTCTCTAAGTTCACTTTCTCTGTTACCTCTCATAGGGTTTCTTCCAAGGGTATCCTCCGGTGGCTCCGGCCACCGGAGGGAACCCTTATCTTTTATGGTTCTTAGCTTTGGTTTTCTTTTGCTTGTATTTTGTTGTGTATATTTCTTGTTTTTATCTCCTATTTTCATCAAGTTTTTTGACTTTTGGAGCTGGTTCTCCAGCGGATATGCCGTGATTCACTCCGGCTCAATCCGACTCTTCTACCACAAGCCTTTCTATGATTGTAGGTGGAAGAGGGAAAAGTTTGCTAGCTATGGTATTGGGATCTCAAAGTTTGCATCAGAGGATTCTTTTCTATTTCCTAATCAGAGATCTATTGCCACTGAGAGAGGATCTCTTCTTTCAAGCCAATGGGTGTATAAAAGGAGGGATTTTGTCTTCTTTCAGATCTACACTGCTACTGGGTTTCATCAGCAATGGTGGGTGCATCTCCAAGCTCAATGGTACAAGGTGTTTTGGGTTAAGCCAACCGTCTATACCTTCCTATCTTTGGTGCTTCTACGACCTTCTTTGCCTCTAGCGGCGATGAGAGAGCTGATGGAAGTTTCTGGAAGAAAGGAGAGGAGGTAGGGGTATATGCGTAATTTTACTCTATTATTTGGTCTTCAGGCCAAATTGTTAAAAAACCCATTGTCTGTGGTCTTAGTTTGTTTGGGCTTTAAGCCCATGGATAAGAACCTTTTTATGGATAGTTTATTATTGGACTCTAGGTCCTTAGTTATTGTAATTTGTTGGGCTTTCCCCTCAGAACTCCATTGTACTTATACCCCTTTAATGCTAACATTTTTCTTCTTTCCGGCAAATAAAAAAGACAAAGGTATAGAGATCCGTATCCGGGATCCGTATCCATTCTCAATTTTCCCTAGAAGTCATATCTCTACTGGCTATTAACTTAACAATTATCACCTATATTAATGGCTTTTCTTTTTGTTTCACAGTTTCTGACTATCCAAGATCAACTGGAGATTTTATGTGGCCCATTAGATATGCTTTTTCATAAAAATTTATGATGTTATATTCCTAATTTCTCTGTTAATGTTGGCATTGCTCTTCTTCTTTGGCCTCTTTGTTTTTCCCAATCTGACTATAGATTATTCTAAATCAGTATGCATTTGCCCTACAACTCAGTTTTTGCCCCAAGTTGACCAATATGCCTTACCATTTATACTACTGTAAGCATTGAATTCTGATCCTTTGTTAAACCCCTAAAAAGTCGCTCATAACTACTATATACTCTAAAATTGTCAATAGAATGTCTGAATCTGAATTTTATGTCTAATAAATTTTACATAATCAGGCAATATATGCATAAATTCTGGAATATCAGAGGTTACTACTTATATATGTAGGACTGTTGCAGGATCATTTTACTTCAGCAATTTTACTTGCCAATGGAACTTTACTGTAAAATCAAAATTTTCACTGTCATACAAAGTCTCAAATTGCACTTTCCATTCTGATTTATTTCTGCATTAGTATGTATTACAGTAAAAAAAAAAAAAAGACCTGAACATTGATCCTTTCATCATCACACTGAACAGGACTTACTACAAATTCTATATCTACAAAAACCTCACCTTGGGGTACTTACATTTTTTTCCCTCTACTGTACAGATACAAGCTACATCTTCACAATTTTGTGGTAAATTTGGCTGTAAAACAAGCAGTAAAGAGTACTGAACAAAGTTTTAAAACAAACTAGTTGAAGCTTGATGATCTGCTCCACCTTGCTTTCACATATTCCTCCATAGAAATATTATTCCCATGTTCAGTACTACTAAATGATGTAGAAGCATTGTCGACATCAAGAAATGCAAGATTCAAATGTAACTCTGCACTAGAATTGGGATAAACTTCATCATCATTTTCACCGTCCTCTATATCCTTGTTTTGAAGGTTCACCCACCTCACTGCATCTTTATCCCCTCTTAGGAGCTTCACTACCTAAGGAAAAGAAAGAGAATTTGTTTATAAAATTTTCTTGATACCAATCTAATAATGCAGCCAAGAAAAATGACTTGATAGTATCAACAAGTAGTCATTACTTAAAGCCAATTTGTACATAAAATTGTTCATTTCACTCCCATGATTTCAATTTTGGAATTCAACATAACTAGACCAAATTCTATCGTTTGTAAATGAATTATATACTTCAAATTTATTTATACCAAACAGGAGTAACACTGAAATGTAATACCTCTGTCATTTTAGGACGCAGCCTAGCTGCTCGTGTAATGCAGAGTTTTGCTGCAAGAACCATTCTCTGCATTTGAGCCTCATCAAAGTTTTCATCTAAACTTGGATCTATTATGGCTCTTGCATTTCCGCGCTCTATTATTGGTTTTGCCTAAATTAACAGAACTCAGTGTTAGTGATGAACACAGTTAAAATATGCAGGCTTCTAATCATTACAACAAATATTGGAATTATTAACATTACTTTTAGTTATATTATATACTTGACATTCAAATTAATGATTAACAAACAAATATTGGATTGATGGTCTTACATACTTGTGATAATACTATGAAAATCTTTTGGTTTTTAGATTTTCATGCATCAGGCAGTACTTGCTGCTAATTCCTTTCGGTATCAAGTTCTTATATTTTAGCAGCGAATAGAACCTGCTGTTTAAAATCCTTTTTATTGAAGTGGAATATAATTATGGAGAAGATTCTTACCCACATGACCAAGCTCTCTTGGTCCTTAGGAGTCTCAAAACCAATTGGTTTTTTTCCTGATAATAATTCAAGTAGAACTACACCAAAAGCATAGACATCCATCTTGTCACTGACTTTACCATACATGAAATATTCAGGAGCAAGATATCCAAATGTTCCAACTACATCATTTTGAGTCATAAAAGATGTTGTTGTTGGTCCCCAAATTGCCAGCCCAAAATCAGATAACTATCACACAAAACAATAATAGCTTATGTCATAAAAATTGTAACATTGTAATATAGAATGTGGAGAATATTTTTAGTCAGGTGGAAATACCTGTGGTTCAAATCCATCTGAAAGAAGAATGTTTGAAGATTTGACATCTCTATGAATAACAGGCGGAGAACATTCGTTGTGTAGGTAAGTTAAAGCTTCCGCAATTTTAATAGCAATATTAAACCTCACTTCCCATGACAATGCAGATTCTTTTTCTTTCTTCTTACCTAAAAATTTGATATATGAATTTCAACATCAGCATTATCTGTGTCAATTTCACCAAGCGGAGAAAAACATATTGAAGCTTTACCATGCAGATTTTCCTCTAAGCTTCCTTTAGGAAAGAAATCATAAATAGAAATGAGATTAGTATCTTTGATGCAAACCCCGATGAGACGTGTAATATGCTTGTGATTCAAAGAGGAGATGATATCAACTTCTGAAGCAAAATCCTTTCTTGCTTCTTGAGACGAGTTTCGAATCTTTACTGCTACTACCTTGCCATCAGTAACAATTCCCTTGTACACATGGTTACATCCTCCTTTTCCAATCAAGTTTTCTGTAACAAGATAAGAAATTTAGAACATGCTTATAAATAAGGATAAACTAGAACAATTAGTTCATATATTGTAATGGTGAAAACCTGAGCTAAAATTTGAAGTTGCATACTTAAGAACCTCATAATTGAACCATTTGAAATTGGAAGAGTTTGTTTTCAACAGAATGTCCAATGCATTTTGTCGTTCTCCTGGTGCATAAAAAATAATCTTATTACTTTCCTCCATGAGGTCATTAGCACTTCTCTCCCTTTCTGATACACTTTGAAGATGGTTTTTATGCGGCCAACGATTTGGTAAGTTCATTGCCCATTGCACAACAGACAATTCCCTTGCCTGCATAGTCTCTTGAGTGTCTGAACTTGCTCTTCTAAGAAGTGGCCAACCAGGCCTTTGATCCAAAATGTCTCCTCTTAAAACAGAATTTGATCTTTTCCTTAGTTCAGGCAAAAAATTTGGAACTTCATCTCTTGATTCTCCACTGTCACAACTTGTTAGCACTTCAAAACTAGATATTTCAGTATCAGCCTCGGAATCTCCATATTCGGATCGAACTTCATCAGACAAGGGACTTTCAAGTAGATTTAGACTCGGTTTAGGATCTCCAACGAGGCCTAACATAATGGAAAATAGTATTAATATCTTTGGATGATCTTAAAATGAATTTTTCTTTAAGAACATAAATGTTACAAATACCAAACCTGGTAGTTGATTATTGTTGCACCTTCCAAACACAATTTTCCCATTGTGGATAGCAAAAACATCGGTGGTAGGTGGTAATCGCTTAGCACAATATCTAGCAGTGGAAGTCCAAGTCCTACAAATTATATCTGCTTAGACTAATCAGGAAGGAAAAAAAAACTGGCACACAAACAAAGATTAATCCAGCAGACCAGTACCAATGAGCTTTGGCTCGGTGGTACTGGATCCATCTCCAGAGCTGTGAGGTTGCAAATTTGAACCCCTAGTTGGAGACCAATTAATAAAAAAAGAAAAAAGACTAATCCAGCAACTGAATTTCTAGCTGAACCTACCCTAAAGCAGTTTGGTTGCTGATCCCCAAAACTACAGCCACAACATCATGGTTCTTTGCCTCTTTAACCAAAGTCCTCTGAATTGAAATTCCTGTGCAGACTTGACCAATAAGATCCACCTGAAACCCAACCACCAAAAATCATTTTAACTTGCAATTTTTGGGTTTTCCAAGGAAATTTAAATTATAACGATAAAAAAATTTATAATCACTAACCTTCTTTAGGGAACATAGACCATCATATACTTCTAAATAACTATCTAACAAGGGCTTGTCTTTTGAAGCACCTCCTGCATATCAGCAACTAATAATATTACAGGTCAAGCATTTTTAAGATAATACAAATTAGAAATGGCATGCAACTTGAAATATTCTTTAGAAAATAAAAATAAGAGAAGAGAAATATTACTTGAACTTCGACAAACATGAACAGCAATAACACAATCTCCAGGTTCAGCAACCTTGACAAGAGCCCAATTTAGAAGTTCTCTGCTATAGGTATCAATTTTAATCCCAACCAACACATTCCTTCTCTCAAAAACTTGAGTTTCCTCCTCTGCTGGCATTTTTTCACCTTAAATTGTGTCTTAAAATGTCTCGATTGATCTCTATAGATTCAATCCAAAGCATCTATAGATTCTATTCTTCCTTGAATTTGCATAAATTCTGCAAATTTATTCTCCAGAATAATTTTTTCTCCAATTCTTGACATGTTCATTCCAATCCCTGCAATAAGAGGTTTACCATTGGTGATTATAAATGCTACCCATTAGCAGATTCCCTATGAATGGTCCAAAACTCAAGAATTTTAAACAAATCTCAATGGAATTCAAATACCCACCATGAGAAAAACAATTTAAAATAAATACCCACAATAATTAGTGAATGATGCAGGAGATAAAGAAGACAAACAATAAAATTGTACCTAAATTTTGTACCCATACGCCATTCAAACCCATAAAAGAATTTAAAATGAAATTGCCGCCAAGTATCATCACCTTACCTACCTAATTCAACTAATTTCAAGAAGTATATAAAAACTCAACAAATAAAGATAAAGTAATCAATAATAAATAAAAGACACGAGTGCTGTTTTGGTGACGATTAAAATTAATTAAACAAAAGGGTTTATTTTAAAAAAAAAAACAAAATTGGAAAAAAAAATTAAAAAAAAAAAGATGTTCAAAGTGAATTTTTGATGAAGAAAGTATCTGCAGGAAAGATAATTTATTGGAAAAATGATCAAAAATTTTGTTTACAAAGCCAAAACAGAGAAGAGAAACCAGAGGTTTTTTTTTTAATTAATTAATTAATTAATTTTTATTTTATTTTTCACTGGTTTTAGTTAAGGTTGTTAGAAAACCAACAAATTTCGCGGGAAGCTGGTAATTTCAGGCGTTATAAAGGCTAATCCACTGGCTATTTCGGCTAAGAATTTGGGATTTTTTTTCAATAAATGAGTCAACATTTCATAGTATTATTGGTGGTGTGTGTACTGTTACTATTGTATATAGAAATCTATTTGTATTAAATTTATCTATCAAATTTGAGAATTTTTTTTTATTGTATTTGGATTGTTGAAGATTTGAAATCAATTAAATATTTAAATTTACTATTATATTAGTATTTTATAATTTACTTATTTAAAATATAAAATTCAAATTTATACATAAGTAAATAGACAATTTGAAAATGGATAAAAGAAAATATATGAACAAATGTACGGAAAAATCCTGTGTCCTGTAAATCATAAAAGATAAAATTGGGTCATTGAATTTCGTAATATAAAAAATTAGCGTTTTAATTTAGACATTTTCAAAGTTAGTTTTCATCCGAGATTAAACTGACCTAATTAGAAGGCTCAAAAGTGATTGAATTGGTTTGTCTCGGAGCTTGATGGAGAGAGCCATTGCTATTTTTTTTTTATGGACCGAAATAACATTATAAGCTACACAACATAAATAATTTTTTTTCCTTTAAACATTTCTCATTAAATTAATGATAACTCTTTATGGTTTAAAAAACTCGAATTTGAAATCTCTCACATTTCACGCTCTTAAAGAAAATGAAAAAACTAACAATACCACACGTAATTAGCCATTGCTACTCCCATAAACCAAGCGAGAACTAATAAATTGGTTTGGTTCAAATCCAAAAAAAAAAATTAAAATAATTTTAAAAATTATAAAAATAAATAAAAATAAATTTCATAATTAGTTAATTATTTTTTTTTGGTAAATTTAGTTCAATTGAGATTTGAATTCGAAACCTTTCAATTTTTAAAACACTTTAGTAACTAATTAATTTTTTAAAGAAATTTAATACATTTTAAATAAAATTTCCAATTAATTTAGTAATTTTATATATAAGCTACAATAATTGAAAGTAATTTAAATTTTTTAAAATAAATTAACATAAATTTCAACTAAATTTCATAATAATTTTAAAGACTTTTCAAAACAACTATTCAAAATAATTTTCAAATTTTATCAAATAAAATTTGAAATAATAAATTTCTTATAAAAATTTGTTTGGCTAAAAAATGGAAAAAAACTTGTCAGAATCAGGACTAGACCAGACTGGTGGAACCAATTTAAATCCTGATTTCATTATTTTCATACTTGGAATTGGAACCACCAATTTCAATCTAGAACTTGGTCTGATTCTCGAAGGCTTAGTTTGGGAGTTTTATCGGATAAGTATATAAAATGGATAATTTTTAATTATAGGATAAAGAAAATAATTAATAAACATTTCCCGTTTGGATGTTTCAAAAATAGGAAAGAAAATTCATTATTAAGATTAAAATACTCTTAATAAAAAAATATTATTGGTAATATATAAAAAAAAAATATTTCTTATTTTCTCAATTTTTAAGTAAAATTAAAATGAGATTCAATGAGTTAATTAAATCTTTTACTATCATCTTTATTCAAAGTTATTAAATTTGCAAATAAAAAAAAAATATATTTTACCTGTTTTTTCTTTCCTTTATTTTCTTATTATTGCTACTTCCAAACAATTCAGTACCTTTTAAAAATTTTCATATTTTATATATATATATATATATATATATATATATATATATATATATATATATATATATATATAAAGATAAAAAGAAAAAGAAAAAATTGTGGTTATGGTGATGATCAATGATAATTCACATAATAAACGTGGACCATAAAAAAATAAAATTAAAAAAAATTAAAAAAAAAATAAAAAAAAACCAACTTCTAAAGCAAATCTACTAAAATAGATACACCTAAATTAGATTGGCCATGATATGTCGTCATCATCATTACCATAATCATCATGTGTTGTTTACAAATTAATAGCGTCAATCTTTCGCCATATCTTATTTAAGTTTAATTTGAAAGCATATTCAAGATTTTCAAACACATCTTAATCAAAATAATGGGATGGCTGCTAATTTTACCAAATCCTTTCATGGGACTAATTATCATAATTTAATATTAGGAGAAAGTCTTAGGGGGTGTTTGATAATTCAATTTATTACTTAATTTAATATTTTCAGCACTTATTAATTTTAAAATGGTTTGATAATATAAAATAATTTCAACTTAAAATTTTCAATTAAGTCAAAAACCACTTAAAATGGTAAGTTAAAATATTTAATTTAAAATTTCTACTGAATACAATAAATATTTAAATTTTTAAATAATTTATATTTTAAAAATTATATCACTTATATTATTCAGTACTTAAAATTCTATACTTAAATTTTCAACACTTAATTTTTAGTTTTACCAAACACCACCTTAGTTATACCTGGCACCAGGTCTAATAAAAAATTATGAGTAATTAAGAATTTCCCTTTGATTACTCGTAGAAAAGAAAACCATCTAATCATGATCGATTTAATGATTAAAAAAATTTGAATTTTTATTTTTTTTAAGTAATTTATGTTAGGTTTTAATTTTTATTATGTGGGCTTACATATTTAATAGAATAATTATATTGACAGACTATTGTTTAAGTGGATTTGATTTAAGTGATTCATTTTTATAAAGCCCATAAATTTTAGAAATTAGTATAGGATTAATGAGTGAATATTCATTCTTGACTCATATAGGCTTAATGGGATCCTAATAAGTCAGTATTTAAGCACTCTTAGGTTATGATCCCCAAGACGTCAAATTATTCAGCCGCTTTCTATTATCTACCTATTAGAGATAGAGAGTTGAAAAACCTTAAGGAATTAGAGATTTGACTGAGAAAGGTCACACATGCAATCTAAACACTCGTTCATCATTCATTCTACAAAAATTTAACTGCTATAATGGATACAAGTATTTATATCTAAATCTTCTTAGTAACTCTAACATGATAGATTTTGGGCGTTAAAATATTAAAAAATCATGTGATTTTAACAAGTGATATCAGAGCACATATCATATTGGGTTATTAGAATTATAGAATTATTTTATTTGATTCATGATGATTAAATGAATTGTTGAGGATTTGGAAAATTTGAGATTTACGGTACTGCAATTTTATATTTGCGGGTCATAATGTATTCAAATATATGTTACATAATTGTTTCTCCTTATGATTTTGCGTGGGTAATTATATATGTATATTGGACCGATTAACTTTTGATGGCCATATTTTCTTACGTGTTTTATTGTTGCCATTGGTCCGAAATCAAGCTTCGATATACTGATGACATCGTTTGCGTCGAAACCTTGAGAGGTAGAAAATGGAATTTAATTAATGCTACTGTGAGTTTTGAAATTTGATTTATATATGAGCAAATTTGTTACAAAATTTATATATATACATATATGAATCATATATGATTAGGCAAAAAAAAAAAATTTATATATATACATATATGGTTGCCAATCGATTACCGTGTTAATTCTATGATTGCCTACTGTTATCTTTTTTTCTTAAGTTTTACTGTGGTTAATTAGAGCCATTCATGTGCTCAACAGAATCTTTCATTAAACTAATTAATTATTATATAAAAAGCATATACCGAATTATAAGAATTAATTAAAAGCACTAATTTAGAAGCTCACATCTAGCTCTCAAGAGTTTCTCTCTGCTAGGGTTTAGCTTTTTTGGTTGTGCCGTTCGGTCCGTTCCTAAGGTTACCCCGGCGGCTACGGCCACCGGCAGGGAATTTCTTCTTCTTTGATTCTTGCGTGATCTTTTTTATTTCTAGCTTCCAATAAGGCCATCTTTTTTTGGTTTTTGTGGGCTAATTGAGCTTCTCATATTTGGGATTTTGTTGTTATGTTGGTTTTTTTGCTTATCGGCGGCGGCGATGCCGATCTCATCTACGGTCAAGTTCGACTCTCAATCCTTCTTCCTTTCTTTTGGTGTCTGTGGAAGGAAGTGAGTAGGGGAGAGAGGGAAGAGTTGGTTGGCGAGGGGGAGGTAGTTCTGTGCTATCTTTTGGGTGTTTCTTTGGTTACTGCGCTCTCCTTCGTTCTTGAAGCTATCGCTTTCCGGCCAGGGATCTGTTGGAGGTCGATCGGCCGGATCTGTGTGCTTGATCCAGCACTTTGGCAGTTGACAGGCTTAAAGATCCGAAAGTACAAGGGGAGGCAGGGAGCTCCTTCATCAGTCAGTCTACGCTCAACAGTAGTCCTTTCTCCTTTCCGATCACCGGCGGCTTGCTCTATCAAGCAGGTTGTCCTTGCGTTGGTTGGGTGGGTTTTGGGCTCTGGTAGGGCTGATGATGTTCAAGGGTATTCTGGTCTTTTTGATGGCCTTTGGGCTGTTGTTTTATTGGGCTTTCAGCCCAGTTTTAAAAACCCTTTGATGGGTAAATTGTTGTCACAGCCCAACTTCACAACTGTGACGGTCCTAGGGCATGGGTAGGCTTAAGGCCACCGAAAATTCGTAGAACCCTTCTCATCTCATAATTCCCATAATATCATAACAACTGACTCACTCATCCCAAAGATCAGAACCTGAACTCATGCATATACCCATATAACTCTTAATCTCATAATCTCATCATGTCACATACTCATACATACACATACTCATAATCTCATAAACTCATAATTCTCATAAACTCATAAGTCTCATAAATAATACATATAAGAAATCATCCATACTTGCCATAAAGGCCAAAAGGATAGCTCTCTCTCTATTACACACATGGAGCACTAAAGTATCTCAATTACATACAAAATA
>CATKHJ010260172.1:0-13642 GCA_949750685.1 Vernicia montana
ATATGAACAAATAAAATTTATATGAAAAATGATTCCAATCAATTCACTAATTGATTTCATATGCAAAATTATTAAGTCCTATTTTCATAAGTAAATTTCTTTTCTTAGGTTAACTTGGATATCTAGATCTAGGGTATTACATTCAAGAATAAAATTTTAAATTTTATGTTTCCATGATTTCCATGTTATTATTTATAAATCTATAAAAGCTTTATATGTTTTATGAATTTCAAGTAAAAGATTTCAAGCTCCATGAACTTCAAGAATAAATTTTCAAAATTTATGATTACATGATTTCCATGTTATTACTTAAAAATTTTATAAGTTTCATATATTAAAATTTTAAATGTTTGATATTTCAAGTTTCTTGACTTTTAATGTTAAATATATTCAAATTCGATGTTTTCATGATTTTCAAGTTCAAGATGTTCATGTTCGTTGTTTTCAAGATTTACAAGTTTAAGATATACAAATTCCATGTTTTCATGATTTTCATGTACAAAATAATTAAGTTTCATGTTTCCAAAATTTTCATGTCTAAGGTTCTCAAATTCCATGATTTCATAATATTCATGTTCAAAATATTCAACTTTTATAATATATAATTTCTAAGTTCAAAATATTCAAGTTTCATGATTTCATGATTTTTATGAATTTACAAGTTAATTGTAGTATCACGTTTCCATGTTCATGAATTTACAAGATTGTAGAATTTATTTATTTTATTATTTACAAGTTAAATGAGTTATCAAGCTATCATGTTCATGTGTTTGCAAGAATGTAAGTATTTCTTCCTATTTATTTATTTATTTTCATGAAATGAGAATGTGAGCAATGAACAGAAATCCTCCGACTGATGGGAGTTCCATCAGGCTATGTGCACATAGTAGCTCACTTGAAAAGGCCAAATTTATCAAGGTTCCACCTAGGGAACCAAGTGCCCTAGGGCACAAGAACCTGATCAGTCTTGTGTTTCATGATACAAGTACAAGCTCAAGTTATCAAGTTTACAAGTTCTCATGTTACAAGTTGATTTCTGTTTCATTTGTGAACAATAGAAAATTGTAGAAATATTTTTTGAAATGCAAGTTTAGTAATGTTGTTTGATAAACAAGTTTATTAAACATTATTTGATTTACAAGTTATCATGTTATTTCATTATCAAGCTTACAAGTTTAAAAATATTTTATTTTCAATTTTTCAAAATGTTATTTACATTCAAGATTATTAAAAGCTATTTGACATGATACATTTTTTTAGGAAAAAAAATATCATTTCATTATTGCATTTTTTTCTTTTTCTGCGTACATATTGTATATTATTTATTCACTGAACTTTTCCCCAAAGCTCACCCCCCTCTATACTCACCAGTGTTTGCATGAAATTATAAGAAATAGTGAATTTCCATTGAGTCGAGGAAGTCAATAATTAAGATAGCAGTAGAGCTCCATGGGTGTCAGAGAAATATATAGTATTGGCTTGTATAAGTATATTAATTTAAATTGTATTGACAATGTAATTGGCGAATGTGATAAGTATGAAATTATGTTTATTTACGAATCAAGACATTAAATTGCTTATGAGTATGAGTTGATTGAGATATTAAGCATGGAAGTTTGGGGAAATTAATTAAATGAAGTGAAGTTATGATTGTATTGGGTGTGTATGTTTTATGTAGGTTGAGATCTTGGGTGTTGTTAAATTCGGGTTTTTACTTCCATCAATAATAACAAATTCACCTTGAAACTATTGCACAGGTGAATAGAGTGAGAACGATTATACTAATAAATCACTACAAGGTAAATTCCAAGGAAAGAGAGGTGGGTCACAAAAGACACACTTAAGTACCAAGTCTTTTCTTAGCCAGAATTTTACCAAGACAAGTAATTTAATAGCACAAATATTACAATTAAGCCTTAGAAATTATAGAGACTTAATTGTTTTGGACTGATAAAAACCAAAGGAGGAGGCTTCCTTTTATAGCCTTAGAAACCTCCTCCAAACCCACACACAAACGATGTGGGATTTGTGTAAAACACAAATGAGCCACAAAAGTCTACAAATGTGGGATGAAAAATGAGCCAAAATGAGTTAAAGTCAACAAATCTCCACCTTGGCGAATTCTAAATCCCAGCCAAACATTCTCTTACAAATCCAATCTTCAATAATATCTTCAAATGCACATTCAAGCGCCAACATTTATCAAGTCCAAACAATACTTGAACTTGACTGCCGTTACAACTTTTGTCAACATGTCAGTAGGATTCTCAGTAGTCCGGATCTTCTGAATTAGTACTTGACCTTCTTCCAGAATCTCCCGTATAAAGTGATATCGAATATCGATGTGCTTCGTCCTTGCATGGTAAACTTGGTTCTTTGCTAAATGGATAGCACTTTGACTATCACAATGTACTTTGATGCACTTCTGTTCAATTCCCAGTTCACCAAACAACCCTTGAAGCCAAATTGCCTCCTTTACAGTCTCCGTAATTACCATGTACTCTGCTTCTGTAGTAGATAAAGCAATTGTTGACTGTAAGGTAGACTTTCAACTAACTGGTGCTTTCCCAAGTGTAAACACATAACTAGTAGTTGATCGACGCTTATCCAAATCACCAGTATAATTGGAATCACAGTATCCGACTATACACTGACCAACTTGTCTATCTCGCTCAAACATCAATCCAACATCTACGGTGTTCAGAATATACCGTAGAATCCATTTCACAGCTTGCCATTGCTCATTTCCACAATCATGCATGTACCTACTCATTACCCCAACTGCCTATGAAATGTCAGGCCTTGTACACACCATAGCATACATCAAGCTACCAACAGTATTTGCATACAGAACCTTTAACATATATTCCCATTCAGCATCATTCTTCGGTTACAGAGATCCACTTAGCTTGAAATGAGGAGCTAAAGGTGTACTAATAGGTTTTGACTTCTCATTCATGCCAAAACGTTTTAGTACCTTTCTCAGATATTGCTTTTGAGTCAAACAAATTCTCCCTAATTTCCTATCCCTATTTATCTCCATCCCAAGAATCTTCTTGGCTTCACCCAAACCCTTCATTTCAAACTCCTTATTCAGTTGAGCCTTCATTTTCTCAATCACTCCATGATTCTTTGAAGCTATCAACATATCATCAATATAAAGGAGAAGATAAATGTAGGATCTATCTTATAGCTTCAAATACACACAATGATTGTATTTGCTTCTTTTGTACTTCTGCCCCAACATAAACTTGTCAAATCGTTTGTACCACTGCCTTGGAGATTGCTTCAATCCGTACAAAGATTTTCGAAGTTTACACATTAATTTTTCTTTCCTAACAACCTTGAACTCTTCTGGCTGAGTCATATAGATTTCCTCTTCCAAGTCTCCATGTAAAAATGCAGTTTTTACATCCAATTGGACTAGTTCCAAATCCAATTATGCTACCAAAGCTAACAAAATTCTAATGGAGGAATGTTTTACAACTGGAGAAAATATTTCATTATAATCAATTCCCTCCATCTGCGCATAGCCTTTAGCCACCAACCTTGCCTTGTAGTGAACATCATTTTTGTTAGGAAATCCATCTTTCTTAGCGAATACCCATTTTCATCCAATTGCCTTCTTTCCATTTGGCAAACTAGCTAGCTCCCATGTCTGATTCTTTCCAAAGGACTGCATTTCTTCATTCATGGAATTCCTCCACTTTTCCTTTTCATAACTTTGAACTGCTTCACGAAAAGTGGTTGGAATTCCATCATCTTCAATTGGTGATGCATAAGCCACCATATCAATAAAGCGAGCAGACTTTTGAATTTTTCGTTGTGGCTTTCTCAATGCAATCGGTAAGTGTTGCTGTGTAGGTTCTTGGGTTGGAACATCTTCTTCTTCAAACTCCTCATCTACTGTAGTAGTGTCTTCTTTATCTGACTCCTTATCTACCAAAGGAGTATCTCCACCAGATACATCTTTTTTTGCTAGGTTGATTCTGCTTTCAAACTCCACGTGTTTTGTAGTACTCTCCACCTGTTGCGGAGTACCATCTGACTGCTGACTAGTTACCTTCTCCAATATGGTAGACTCATCGAAGGTAACATCCTTGCTAAAAATTATCTTTATCTCTGGACACCAAAGTTGATACCCTTTACTCCAGATGTAATCTCCAAAAAGAGTGCTTTTTTAGCTTTTGGATCTAACTTCGATTTCTTAACGTGGTACTATGCAGTAGAACCAAACGCACATAAGGAATCATAATCTGTAGCAGGTTTTCCAAACCACATCTCCAAAGGCGTCTTGCCTCCAATAGCAGTTCATAGTAGACGGTTGATGAGGTGATAAGCATATACTACAACCTCAGCCCAAAATTCTCTGCCTAACCCAGTATTTAGACAATATGCACCGAATCTTCTCCAGCAATGTCCGGTTCATACGCTCTACCACCCCATTCTGTTATGGTGTATTTCTGAAGGTAAAGTGTTTGACAATACCTTCATCTTCACAGACTTTCATAAAAGGATCATTTTTGTACTCTCCACCATTGTCTGTATGGAGACGCTTAATCTTTCTGCTTGTTTGAGTCTCCACCAACTTTTTCCATTTAAGGAAAATTCCCAACACTTCATCCTTCATCTTCATCGTATACACCCAAACTCTCCCAGAAAAATCATCAACAAAGGTAACATAATAGTGTTTTCCTCCCAATGAAGTTGTCTTGGAAGGCCCCCACACATCTAAGGAACATAATACAAAATACTCTCGATATCATGGATTACTGTACCAAATTTCATCCTTGTCTGCTTCCCTTTGATGCAATGCTCACGAAAATCTAATTTGCAAGCCCGTACTCCTTTCAATAATCCTTGATCTACCAAAATCTTCAAGGATTTTTTTCTTGCATGTCCCATGCGCATATGTCAAAGCCTGGTAGTTTCTATCTTTTTATCATCACTAGAAGTTGCTGCTACTACTGTTCCAATAACTGCATTACCTTGGCAGTAATACAAGTTATTGCCTCTTCGAATACCTTTCATCACCACAAGTGCACTAGAGATGACCTTCATTACTCCATTTGCAACAATTACAACAAAGCCCTTTGATTCAAAAACTACTACTGAAATGAGATTCTTCGTCAAACTCTGCACATAACGAACATCTATCAGCACCCTGATTGATCCATCATAATTTCTCAGTCGGATGGAACCAATCTCATTTGTTGTACAGGGTTGTCATTAGCCATGTAAACAACTCCACCTTCTAGTTCTTTAAAATCAAAAACCAGTCCCGATGGGGACACATGTGATGGCTACATCCAAAATCCAATAGCCATGCGCTAGAAGAGCTTGTGGATGTCATGACAGCAAGTGAAAGGTCTGAGTCTTCATCATTGTACTCAACTATGTTCGAGTCTGAGGCAGTTTTCCCTTTATCAGGCTTGCCTTTATCTTTTAGCTTAAGACAGTCCTTCTTCCAGTGCCCTTTTTCTCGACAAAAGGCACATTCATCTTTCTTTGGTCTGGACTTCGATCTCTCTCTCCTTACTTTATTCTGATTCTGAGAGCGTCTTCTCACTACCATTGCTTCTGCTGCACCACTGGTACTTTCTTTCTTGTCTCGCTTTCTGAGCTCATAAATGTATAGGGCAGCAATAACTTCACTGAGAGACACTTCAGCCTTCTTGTGAAGTAAAGTAGTTTCAAGAAACTCAAACTCCTCAGGAAGGGATCCCAACAACATCAATGCCAAATCTTCATCTTCAAAAGTCACATCCAAATTCACTAAATCAGCTACTAACTGATTAAAATTGGTGATGTGCTCATTTATCGTGGTACCCAAAACATAAGTAAAGCAAAACAGTCTTTTCTTCATATGCAACTTATTTTGATTGCTTTTCTTCAAATATTTCTCTTCTAGTACCTTCCACAATTTACTTGCAGAAGTTTCCTTAGAGAATGCATACTTCTGCTCTCTAGAAAGACACGAGCGAATTGTACCACATGCCACACGATTGATGGTCTTTCATTCTTTCTCCTCAACATCATTTGGTTTCTTTTCTTCAATGGCAATGTCTAGACCTTGCTGAAAAAGAGCATCTAGAACCTCATTTTGCCACATACCGAATTGTTCGGTGCCATCAAAAATCTCCACTGCAAATCTAGCATTTGTCACAGTAGTTCTTGCCAAAATTGACGATGATGAAGCTTTTGATGTGGATGCCATTGCAACTTCAAATTATATTTAATAGCTGTCAATGCGGAGTGCCAATTAGCCCAAGGAAATCTTTTCTTATGTGGAAGATCAGTCTAAACTGCAACCACAGAGCATGCTAAGATAAACCAAGAGCTCTGATATCAATTGTTGTTGAATTCGGATTTTTACTTCCACCAATAATAACAAATTCACCTTGAAACTATTGCACAGGTGAATAGAGTGAGAACGATTGTACTAACAAATCACCACAAGGTAAATTCCCAGGAAACAGAGGTGAGTAACAAAGGACACACTTAAGTACCAAGTCTTTTCTTAGCCAGAATTTTACCAAGACAAGTGATTTAATAGCACAATAATTCACTACAACTATACCCGACAATAAATATTAAATAGATAATAAAAAGAATACCAGAATTTTAACGAGGTTCAATTATGCCTACGTGCTCGGACACTATCAAAATAATATTTCAATAATTTCAAAGAAATATTACAAAAAAAAAAGAGAAGAAAGAATACAATTAAGCCTTAGAAATTAGAGAGACTTAATTGTTTTGGGATGATAAAAATCAAAGGAGGCTTCCTTTTATAGCCTTAGAAACCTCCTCCAAACCCACACACAAACGATGTGGGATTTGTGTAAAACACAAATGAGCCACAAAAGTTCACAAATGTGGGATGAAAAATGAGCCAAAGTCAACATTGGGCATATTGTGTAATAGATAAGGTATAGTTACAGTTGTTATACCTTCATATTTGCATGTGATAGTTAGTGCTCATGGGTTCTACGGGTGATTGGTGTTTTACGTCTACTCATATCCTAGGATCGTCATGACTCATAAGTTGGGTCGTGATACATATCCTAGGATATCAGGTTGAAAAATATTATACAAAAATAACAAATTTCAATAAATGTCAACTGAGATGAAGCAATTATCTTTAATGCATATTTATCGAAAATTGATGATTCAACTCATGGCGAATATCAAGTATACAACTCATGGCGATTGTACCAAGTACAACTCATTGCAATTAAGCCAAGTATAACTCATGATAATTGTGCCAAATATACAACTAATAACAATATTATGACATAGAACATGACAATGCAAGTATGAAAATAATGTTAAAATTTATCATAATATATAAAATAATATTTTTATTCATTAGTTTACAATATAACTCTAATTTTAATTATTAAATTACTAAACACTCTATAATTATTTACAACCACTAACTACTAATTGCTAACAATTGATCATTATTGACCGCTAGCTAACAGCTGACTGTCATCGATAGACTAAACAGGAACTTAAGTCTTTACCATAAACCAAGAAGTATGATCCGCAACTTGCCATTATATGACTTATTTATATCTTTATCTTCTTAATCCTTATCAATACATCAAATTCTAATCCATCACAGAAAATGTTGAAAACTCGAGCAATACTGACCCATGCACAGGTGTCTTAGAAAAGGAAGACGATGCCATCTTTGATCTTCCAATAAAGACAAAAACAGCGTACAGACTATAAATAGAGTTGCAGTTATCATGCAAGAACATCCAAACAACTCTTCCATTCGTCATGTATTCCATCTTTCCAAACACCACGTGTTCACCTTCATAATAATCACAAACCAAACAACTCTTTATTAATAATAAGCTACTTTCGTTTCTTCTCCCTTCTTCTCCTCTTCCTTTTTGCTCTTCTCTGCTCTGTTTTGCTCTGTTTTTTTTCTATCAAAGTAAGTAATTAGTTAGTTAATTAAGATGGTGATGATGGAATTTGTGAATTCTGTGTTGAATTGGGTTGTCCCTCCAGCGAGTTTAGTAATGTTAGCTTGTGCATGGCCAGCTTTGAGCTTTATTAATACCTGTGAGTGGCTTTATAAATCTTTTTTTAGTGATAATATGGAAGATAAAGTGGTTATTATCACTGGTGCTTCTTCTGGTATAGGAGAGGTAATTACTTGGGTTTTTATGCTTTGATTTAGCATAATTTTTTGCCTGATTTAATTGCTTATCTTCAAAATAATGGCATGGGAATGGAATTTCAATTCTAATTTTTCTAATATCAATATAAAAATATATATATGTTACTAATTGATAACAGAGAATGTGGGGAAAAAGTGAAGATCATTAAATTTCTGAAATTTTCATGCTTAATAGGATGAGATGAGAACCCCAAGAGTCAGTTAATTGGCAACTGCATATTTTTCATCTTGTTGAGAGGATTTGAATTCTTTGATTAGACCAAGAACAATTTTTTTTTTTTATTTCTCTTGTATTGGGATTTCAGCTCGAGTTTATTTTTGGTAAATTTAGCATTAATTGGCACTCAAACTTGAGATCTCACATCTTTGGAGACAACTGTATTATCATTTAATCAAAGGCTAATTGGTCAAGTCACAAGTGCCTTGGATCATTGATATATTATTAGTGAATAAAAATCATTAGTGAAGTAAGTTTAATAGCAAAATTTCTATGAAATAAGATTTGCGGTAGAGTCAAGAATGAGGAGGGCAAAGTCCCTTTCACTTTCAAAATCATTGCATTTATGCTCACTCTAGAAAATTATCCTTCTGAAAGATCCCTTTAATATAGTAAAATGAAGATACACTCAATATATACTATATCATAATCTAAATTATATATATATATAATTGGTAAGATAAATTTCACTTTTTCTTCAAATTGAACTTAATTAGAATTCTTGTATTGATTGCATAGGCATATAATAGAATTGATTATCATGATTGCAGCAAATTGCATATGAATATGCAAAAAGAGGGGCAAATCTTGTATTGATTGCAAGGAGAGAAAACAGACTCCGAGGGATCAGTGAAAAAGCTAGAGATATGGGTGCAAAACATGTTATGATTATAGCTGCTGATGTTGTCAAGGAAGATGATTGTCGGAGATTTGTCAATGAGACTATAAACTTCTACGGACGAGGTATGTACTTATCACCTGCATCGTGTTTGATAAATGTGTAAAAACAATTAATGGACATTAAACTGATTGTATAAAGTTAAATATTTTTTTTTTCCTTTCTAAGTACATTGAAAATGAAGTTGAAAGCACTCACAGGCATAGCCTAGTGGTAGTGTATCTCTCGACTGGGCAAATAAACCCAAATTCGAGTCTCCCATCCCCCAATGTAAAAAAAAATGAAGTTAAAAATTTTCACTCGGATTCTCAAATTTGGCTTATTAAGTTCGAAATTTAGACAAGTGAAAAAACTCATCATTGTATGAGTTTATTTTAATTTATGTGTTTTCACTATGCAGTGGATCATCTAGTCAACACGGCAAGTCTCGGACACACATTCTATGTTGAAGAAGTTACAGACACTTCGGTGTTTCCCCATTTGCTGGTAAGGCTTATTATAGGATGCATGAATGAGAAGATATATAATGTGGCTAACTTTTGAAAGAGAATATTTACACACTAGGCACTTGTTTTTTTTTATCAGAATTAGTCCTAAAATAATTGCAGAATGTAATTTGATGATTCTCAGGACATAAATTTTTGGGGAAACGTATATCCGACTTTTGTTGCTCTTCCTTACCTTCATCAGACTAATGGGCGTATCATTGTTAATGCAGCAGTTGAGAATTGGTTACCTCTGCCAAGAATGAGCTTATATGCTGTGAGTATATGTAGTGTAGGATTACTATTAATTTTTTCTTTGAAAACATGTATAGTTTGGGATACTTTGTTGTGTTACAGATATTGAACAATTAAGTCAGTTCTGTTTCTACACCATTAGTTAATGGGCGACGGGGGCATATATTTTAGTTGTCGAAAGCGCTAAATGTTAAATGTTAAGGTGCTTCAATGCACGAGAGTCCGAGCTTTATGTGATAAATACTTCATCTTGCTCATTTTCCTCTTTATAACTCTTTCTTCTAAATTTTCCATTAATGTGCATTCTTTTTTTCGGGTTAGGCTGCAAAAGCAGCTTTGGTAAACTTCTATGAGACGCTGAGATTCGAATTGAATGGTGATATTGGAATAACAATAGCATCACATGGTTGGATTGGAAGTGAAATGAGTAGAGGAAAGTTCCGGCTAGAGGAGGGCGCAGAGATGCAATGGATAGAAGAAAGAGAGGTAAGTCTCCACCATTATATATTTAAATTGATTGTCCTGAAATCACACTTTCACTAGTATAATTGAATGATCAATACAACATCAAAGTCCTAGTTGATGCATACTTCTTATATTGGCTATTTGTAGTTGTCAACTTGTCATTAGAATTTCAAAATACCTTAATTTTGGCATTCCTAATGCATAAGGCTCCATGCTTTGGAAGAGTTGGAGGAAGGTCATTTATCGTACATAGACTTTCCCATTCTTTCCGCAAAGGGCCGGGTTATTGCTTCAATTTGAACTCATTTCTCATGACCTTCCGGACTCAAAGGAGCAATCATATTGCTGCGCCAATGCTCGGCCGACGAAGTTACTAATACTCTAGATTCATACCTTTTTGTTCTAGGTGCAAGCAGCCGGTGGTCCAGTAGAAGAGTATGCAAAGTTAATAGTATCTGGGGCATGTCGAGGGGATCAGTATGTGAAATTTCCAAGTTGGTATGATATATTCCTCCTCTATAGGGTTTTTGCACCGAGTGTTCTGAATTGGACATTCCGGTTGTTGCTCTCGACGCATAGTGCAAGAAGAACTTCTCTGGTAGGCACTGGGAAAAATATGCTGGAAGGCACCCCTCCTAGGAAACTTCTTACTGGTCCTATTAGCTTCAACAACTACAGTCCACTGCAGATGCAGAAACTGGAATAAAAGAAGCCTTTGGCTAAGAGAATTATGTAATTAGAGGTTTTTTTCATATACTTAAAAAAACAAAATGTGTTTTCAGGCATCATCAGTTTGGAATTTTTTTTTTGAAATTTGGTGAATAAGTGGGGATTATTTAAAGATTTTGTCCATTTCAACTTATTACAAGTGATTTTATATATCACATTGAAAAGTTAGAAATAAAAATGGATCTTGAATATTTGAATTTATGTAAACATATAATTAGAGGATCTTAATTTATGAAAATTTGTTTACAAGTTATGCTCCAAATCAAGCATGAAGATATAATTATTTATTTGTTTATTGTTTTTAATTTGGAATGCAAAACCCCTGTTTAAGATTAAATTTTAAACAATCAAATTATCAACTCATGTACTTTGGCAAAAAAAAATATATATATACATCAACTCGTAGATTTCTCTTTGATGAGTTTGAAACTTTTTGGGCTGAAATTTCCAATTAATACTTGACTTGATTTTTGTCTTTTCTTTTCTTTTTTTTTAAAAGAAAGCATTAAGAGAATGAGGATTTCAAACTTGAATTTATTTTTAGAGTGTTGTTTGGTAGCTCAATTGAGCCAGATTTAAATGGCTGAATTGAGAGTATAAAAAAAAATAACAAAATTAAGTTGTAGACACCAAAATTTTAACGAAATTTATGCACATAAGTATTTTTAATATTGATTTTAAAAAAAAGTATTTTTAACAAGTTAATTAATAATTTACTGCATATGGACCTAATGTTTATTATACATCTTATTTTTTAAATAAATTATTAATTAATTAAGTTTCAATTCAAATTTTATAACCACAAAGTCTTAAGGGGTGTAAATGAGTCAAACTGTTCGTGAGCGACTCGTTGCTTGGCTTGATAAAAACTCGTTCGTATTCGGTTCATTTTATAAACGAGCCAAACTTGAACCTTACTTTAAGACTCGATGAATAAATAAACTGAGTTTGAGCAAAGTTAAGCTCGATTCGATTAGGGTCGTGAGCAGTTCGATTATAAATTCGTGAACAAGCTTGCGAATAGCTCGATTAATAGGCTCATAAACAGTTTGATTATTATTATTAATTTAATAATTTTGGCACTCTAAAAATATATATTTTAATACTCCTATAAACTTTTTAGTAATTCAATTTGACTAAAATATATATACTCCTGATTAACATAATATAATATTTCCTTATTATATAATATAATATTTTAATTTTTAAAAATATTTTTTTATTAATTAATATATTTGTAATACATGTAATGCTCAATTTTATGATTAAATTTTTTTTCACTAATTAAATGTTTTTGCTTTTATATTAGTTTTAAATATTTTTGTTATAATTATTTTATTAGAAATAAATATTTAGGAAGTTAAGTATTTTGATAAATTATAAACGAGTTTCAAAACGAATCGAACTCAAGTTCGAGCTTAACTCAATTATAATTTATTAATGAGCCGAGCTCAAGTCAAGCTTAAACGAGTCGAGCTTGAACATAATTTTCAAGCTCGAGTACAAAAAAAATATCGAACCGAGCCCAAACAAGTTAAAACTCGGCTCGACTCCGCTCGATTACAGCCCTATCTTTTTTTTTCCCCTCTTCTCTCTCTGAAAACTTATGCTCCCTCTTTTAGGATTTCAGATGGGGGAAACCTTCAGTGGCTCAGGCCACTAGAGGGAATACCCACTTTTTTCTTTGTTTTGTTGTAATAATAGTTTGGCTAAGGTCTTTTGTGGATTCTTTTTGTCTCCCGTCATCATCGGGCTGTGGTTTTTTGTTATTTTTGTTCAGATATGGTTTGGTGCACTACTAGAATCTATCGAATTAGCGACGGATTAATCCGTCGCTAAACCTAAAAATTCCGTCGCTAAATTAAATTTGCGACGGATTAACGACGGAAATAATCCGTCGCTAAAATACTCCTCGCAAAAAAAATAACGACGGAATAAATCCGTCGCTAAAATCAGAGACGGATTAGCGACCATAAGTCCGTCGTTAAAAAAATTTCGTCGCTAAATTTAGCGATGTTATTTGCAACGGAAAAATCTGTCGCTAAAATTAGCGACTAAATATTTCCGTCGCTAAATTAGAGACGAAAAGTCCGTCGCTAAATTTAGCGACAATTTATTTCCGTCGCTAACACTCGCTAATATAGCGAGTAGTCCAACGGATTATCCGTCGCTAAGTCATTTCTAATCCATCGCTAAATATTTTTAACACATTTTATTAATAATTTTTTTTTAAATTTAATTTACATAATAATATTTAAATAAAATGGCATTTTATATAGAAAAAAATGTATTTTAAATGAAAATTTAATAAATAAAATATAAAATCCAATATAACAAATATTATTCATGTTTGTACTATACATGTATGGAAAAAAAAATACAAATGTGAAAAAAATACTACTCAATGGGGTGCTGTGGGGGGTACTGGGAAGGGTCCTGGGGCGGGTCCTGTTGTGATGCTGGAGCAGAAGAAGATGTGCAAGCTGGACTGAGATACTCAGATAGCACCTCTCTAATGATATCTCGGACCCGCAAGTCGGACTGAAATTGCATGTGTTGATACTCAGACAGCATGGACTCCATCTGATGCTCCATCTGCTGAAGTCGTGTCT
>CATKHJ010260283.1:0-14603 GCA_949750685.1 Vernicia montana
TTCAATATCACAATTAATTATTTTTAAATTTTTATCATATATTCTAATAATATAATTAAATTTTATTAATAATTACAACTATTATTATATAAACTTATGAATAAAAAATAAATGGAAAAAGTCAAATTATATGTATATACACACACAAATAATTTATAGGTAAATATAAAATACAAGTTAAAAAAAAAAAAAGCAAAGATAAAGAAAGGACAAAAAAAAAGAAAAAAAAAAGAAAAGTGTGGAAAGAGAGAGATAATGGAGCTAACATAAAGAAGGGGCGCGTTGGCCCATTTTTGTAATGTTAAGGGTATATTCGTACCTCGAAAAATATTAAGTGTTGATCTGCACTTTTAACCAAACATTATGAATATATTTGCATCTTGTCCCATTAAAAAAAATAAACTTTCATCAAATTTATAATTTTAGCATCAACTTTTAATCTTGGCAATAAAAAAATGAAAATTTTTAAATAAAAAACCAAATTTGAAAATCTTAACTTCAATTTAATTATTGGAGTGTCCCAATAAAGATTTAATGTATGCCATTATGCCATTTATTATTATTATTATTACTCCCTCCGTACCAAATTAATAAATACAACTAACTTTTCACATATATTAAGAATTAGATATTAATTTAGTTAAAATTATTAATTTTAATTTTTTTTTTCAAAAGTATCCTTGCAGTAACTCACAACCCAAAAATATTATTCCCTCCGGTTCTCAATAACCGTTTTTTTATAAAAGTGATTTTGGTTCAATATAATTGTCATTTTAGAAGTTCAATGCAGCATTTATTAGCTTTTTTTCAACTTTACCCTCATCCCAATTCTAATATTTTATATGTTTTTTCTTTTTTAGTGAGAGAAAATAAGGGTATATTTGTCCATATTAATTAAAATTAAAAGTATTTAATAACTTTTTTAATATGTGTGCATCCTCCTAAAATGACAGTTATTGTGAAACGGAGAGAGAAATTTCTTGGAACACAACTCTTGTATTAGTGGATATTAATTAATGTATTTTTGAAAATATAAATACAACTAATTTAAATAATTAGTTTATCAATACCGATGTTAAATAAATAAGGATATTTTAATAAAATATTATATAAACTACTCTTCTAAAATGAAAATTTGCCTATAATTTAGAACGCACATTATGAAAAGTTTGTCTATTAATTTAAGACGGAGAGAGTATTATTATTATTATTATTATTATTATTTTCAGGACACTTTGAATAAGGAGATAGCATGACAAGTTGCAAATCTTCTTTAGCTCATCTCATTTTAGCTGTCTATGTGGGACTTCTAGAGATTAAGCAAATGCTAATTAACAAAATTCACAATTAGAGTATCACATAAAGGGAGAATAATATATATATGTTTGTTCAAAATGAACATTTTATATAATAATTAATTGATTAATACACATGGTTAATTTATGTTCAATTTTAATTAATTCTTTTAATTTCAAGGACCTTAAGTTTCAAAATCTTCTAAGATATTTGAGTCTAACTAACTTTCTAACTATAATAACTACATTCAAATATATGAGTATTTATTTAAATTTATAAAAGGGAATCAATATCTTCAAGAACATGACTAAAAGGTTTACTAAAAGAAACAAGAACATGACTCAATATTAGATTTGCTTACTTTACCTCATAAAAATGGGATTTATTTTATTTTATTTAATTACAAGATTATTCTGAAAGAGAATAACATATTTGTGGAACACATGAGACCACATGGAACAGCGGTTTAAACTGATGATTTTTGAAATATCAATTAATTAATTAAGATACTAATATTGAGACTTTGGTGAGAAATTAGTCAAATTAATAGAGTTAATTTTAATTAAATTAATTTTTATTATAGTTCTAAACTAGTCAAATTAATAGAGTTAGTTTTAATTAAATTAATTTTTATTATAGTTCTAAACTAATTATTATAATATATAACATGTGAAACTATTCTTCAATAATTCTTCTCTCTGTTTTATATCTCTTGTTAATAGTGTATGGACTCATCTACATATGCCCTTTGACTAAATATGCATGATCCATTTTATGTTTCATATCTTTTTGAAAAAAAAAAAATTTATGTTAGCTTTAATGAGACAAAAAATAAATAAATAAATAAAAGAGGAAAAATATGGATAATGGTAAAATTGTAGAAAGAAAGGGGGAAAAAATGAGATACAAGAGATATTATGTGAGTCACCCAAAAATTTTTCTTATAAAGGAAAAATAAAAGAATATATAAAATTGCTTATAATTTTGGAGGGTGATAAAAAAAATTTAAAAAAATTGTGGGGGCAAAAAGTGTCATTTTCCAAAATAAAAATAGATTAAATACTTATATATATATATATATTAAAAAAAAAATTAAAAATTTTGGATAGGGGACTGCCACCTTCTACCAGAGAAATTCTTAACTAAAATAGATTTATCGCGTCATATTATAGACTACTAATGATGATCTGACATATCGACGCGTTAATTATAATACACACTACATGATTCAGGTAGTTAATTCATATATTCATCTTATAAAGTAATTATTGTTTAATATGAAAAATCATAATTGGACAATCTATAATTTAATATGGTGGATTAAATTCTCCTAAAATTTTTTCCTTTCTACCCTAGAGATCCACCGCTATATCCCATAATTATTATAAACGATTTAAATCAACATTATTAAAGTACCTTAAATATATATGTGACAATTTATGTGAAAACATGACTTTGCAATGAACCTTTTTGAAGTTATAAGAGGTTTTGCTATTTACTTATTTGCATAATTTTCAATTTGCATGCAATGCATAAAAAAGGTTGGCAGCCATTTAAAAATTTTCAAGTTTTCACTGGTTTTTCATGCACTTAAAATTATTAAAATTTAAAATTTTAATATCTTATAGTATAAAACATACATTTAATTATTAATAAATAATAATCTTTGTTGTTTCTCAAATATATGTATGAATAAGAATAAAAATTCAAATAAGAAATAATAATTATACTTCTCAAATAATTAAAGAAAAATGAAAGAATGAATAACTCATCAATACTTAGGTCATGTTTGGTTCATGGAATGAAATATGTTAGGAATGGAATAACTATTCATAAAGAATAAAATAGGTTAGGAATTGTTATTCTATTTCTATTCTATAATTTGGTTCATGATATGGAATGAGTAAATTTAAATTTCAATGATTTTAATACCCTTATAAATTAATTTTATTATTATTATCAAAATTGAATTGTCATATAATTTCATAAATTCAACTTAAAAAACAAACATATAATATTATTACAAAATATTTAAGATATTAAATATATAAATTTAACCACTTATTAAATATTATTTCAAAAAAAAAACACTTATTAAATATATTTTCTTCAAATAAAATAAAAAAGCAACAATTTTAGTTGAATTAGATCTCTATTTAAATCCAAAACGACTAATGGAGAAAAAAAATTCAAAACGACATATGGAGAAAAAAAAATAACTGGCAAAAAAAAGTCCTTTAACTTAAAAAAAATCACGCTTTAATATAAAGAAAAAAAATAAAAAATAAAAAAAAATTAATATATTCTTTTCAGTTTTGTTGTAAATTTTTAAAATGATATATTAAAAGGGAATATAATTTTTAGTTCTAGTTTCTTACTTTTATATTAAGGAAAAAAATTATTAGTAATTAATTAAAAATAAAATAATATATTAAAAATAAAATTTTAAGGAGACCATAAAGAGAAAAAACTATATGAAGAATATTATGCTTATAATATTGTTTTTTTGAGAGGTAAAGCTGGAAATATTTAATTCCACAATATAAAGAATACCTATTCTTTAATTTTTTGTAAAATAGATATTCAATAAAAATAATTAAATTATTATTCCGTAGAATTGCTATTTTATACTAAAAAAATATAAATTAAAATGAAAAATAACTAATTTTATGAAATAATTATTTTATTTTTTATTTATTCCGCAAATCAAACATATGTTAAATCCTGTAATATATCAATAATAAGGTGATCAAAATAATGATAAAACACATTCAAGATTTGTTGACAATTGAACAATTTGTCAAAATATGAATGGCTAAGAAATCATAATTTTTATTTATTTATTTTTAATAAATCAGTAAGAGAGTGACAGTTTGGCTAACAAAGACTTGCAATGGCTTATGGTTATGGTTTTTGCCAGTTATGAAAGCACAAGTGTTACTTTTGCAAAGGCAAAATAGACTTTGATGGGACTTTAACAAAGTTGATATTTGTCTCTGTTAAGCTTTTGATTTTTGAAACTAAACCCAATAAATTGGTATACTTTCTATGGGCCTTTCCTTCTTCTATTCACACTTTAATTAATTGGCCCACTTTTAAATATTTCTATAACCCACCAATAAAAAAAAAGTACATTATTATGTCATTTTCCTTTTTTCTGTTTTTCTCATTATTTGAAAAATGCCTTCAACTGATGAAATGTTTCAATCAAGTCATGCTATGTTTTTTTTTTTTTTCCTTATTTTCTCTTTTTAGTTGTTTAATGAGTGTTTTTATCAATAAATCATATGGGAAGTATGTTTAGTAATAGAGTATTTATTTCATAATATAAAAAATTTCAACTTAATAATTTTCTTTTTATTTTTTTTCTAGATCACAAGAGTCCCCACGTTTTTAACGTAGAATTAATCATACTCGAATCGAGTGGGACCACAAAAACGGCAAACTGTATACTCATTATTCGAACTCGAAACTTCTGATTAAATTAAAATAATTTCTCACCAGTTAATTTACGTTTTCTCTTGGGTATAATTTTCTTTTTATTAATTAGCTTTTTTTATATTAAAAAAGAACACAATATATGTATAAAAAAAATATTTATATTTCTTTCCATTATGGTCGGTAATAACATTGGAGCCTCAAATTTTTGAAGAGTTTCATGAAATAAATATTAAATAAGAAAATTTTTGCCTATATTATAAGTATATACTTATTTCATATACTCAAAAGTGATAGATGTATAAAATATTTAACTAATATAATTTATATATTTATATTTTTCTCAATAAAAAAAACTTTGAGTTTCTTTTTATTTCATCATCATCATACTGAACCACGTATATATGCAATGATTAATAGAGGCAAGACTTACTCTATTAAATATAATTTTTTATATATATATTTAAATTATTTTACTATAATTATCAAAATTTCAACCCTCAATTGAATTATCTCTTGAAATTTGAAAATAAAGTTAGATCATGATGCATTAAAGTTTATTGTCAAGATAGCTTCAAATGGCTGAGATTTATTGACCCTACCATTAGCTAGGTTAAAAAAATTTAGGCCCCATTTTCTTTTTTTTTTTTTTTTTTTGCCAAATTTTTAGGCCCCATTTGACAATAATAATAAGAGTGGCATTAATTTTATGAAATAAATAAAGCAGTGTTATTAAAATCGAATCCGACTAGCTGGTCGGGTCGATTAAATTGAGAATTGATCACTGATTCGGTTCTTAAATTATAAAAAACCAAATAAATCATGAACCCAAAAAAAATCAGTGATGGCCGAACCAGAATTTTTCAAAACGATACCGTTTTAAACTAAAAAAATTTAAAAAAAAAAAAGAGAAAATGGTAGAAAGATTAAATTGGACCGGTCGGACCGTAAACAAAAAAAAAACCAATTCAACCTCTAGTCCGGTTTTAATAATATTGAAATTGAAATAAAGACCCACAAAAGGTTAGCAATTCCCTTTTCACATTACTCAAGAAATATTTAATACCAACCACAGATTTTGCTATCAAATAGGATAAGATTATATAAGAATTCATAATCAAATTAGGAAATTTTGGAATTCAATTTCAATGTGGCATGTGGGTATGAAAGTGACTAACTAGGGTTCCTCTTCCTCCCTTTGGGTCCATTTAACTAGAGAACAATGTGTTTATTATTATTATTATTATTATTATTATTATTATTATTATTATTATTATTATTATTATTATTTATAATAATAATAATATTATGATTGTGATTTTTTATGGACAATAATCTAGTCGGCTAGCTATACTCTTTTTGTTTTCCTGCCAAATGATTTAATAAATAAGAATTATTAATGTGTTATTTGTTGTATTCAATCAAGTCTAATCAAGGATTAATTTACTTCTAAGAATTGATTCAATTAATCAAATGAATTTATTATTCACTTCTATTGACTATAATTCAATCTTAACTAAAATTTAAATCACATTTAACTAAATTTTAATATGATTGTTTATTTTTTATTTTATTTTATTTTATTTTATTAATTAGGTTTCTAATTATGAAGTCAAATAATAATAATAATAATTTTTTTTATAATGTGAACGAATATTATTATTTATTTTAATATTTTTTTGCACTAATTTATTATATTGTTCAATAATTAATAGTACTTTTTAATGTAAAAAATATGAATAATTTGCATTTAATTGAAATTAAAAAAAAAAAAAGGTCAAATTCATACCCTATATAAAAAGTTGAATAGTAATATTACATAATTTTTTTTTCCCTTTTTTAAATCCTTAAATGGTCTCATTATCCATTTAGAAACTTCCATACATAGTTGATAATTAAAATGGAAATGGAAATGAAACTTCCATATATATGATTTCAATGTCAAGCTAAAATTGAATTAGAATATTGGTGTGCTTACAAGTCTAATCACTTTCATTCTTTTGTTGTTCTTTTTTTATTTTTATTTTTTTTCCCTTTTTACTCTCTTTTTATTTGGTCTAACATCAATTTTGATGTTGAGTTGGCATTTATTTCCTGTGCATGTTAAGTGTTTAATTCAGTAATTGTTATTGATTCAATATAATAATTAATTCTTTTTAATGATAAAATTTTGATATTAATGAAAATTAATAATAATATTGTTTAATTAATATATCATCATCAACCTATTATTATAAATTTATATTTGTTATTAATAATTATTTTTAACATACAGTATTAAATTATGTTTTTTTTAGAGAATGTCATGAATTTTTATTCATAATTAAAAATATATATTTTAATCTGAAAATAAAAATTTAAAAGTGCATCAATAAGTACAATAAAATGGCTTGAATTTCTTCTAATATTTTTCAATCGTGTTGATAGAGTATTAGAACTGGCAATTTGAGAGGAAACGTGCTCTGCTTGGTGACTTTTAAGTCACAAATCGACCATCTTTATATTTTTAAATAAGTATGATTATTTGATTATCAGTAACAAATTTAAAACCATAAAAATAAACTCAAAAATCATAAATAATCTAAGAAAACAATATATTTTTACAAAAGAAAAACAAACTACTTCTATGATAAAAGAAACAATAAATCTCATCAAAAGAACAAAAATAATAAGAACAATAATAAATTTATGTCAAAAAAGACACAAATTAACATATTTATAAAAATTTGTATTTATTAAATAGAAATATTTAAGTAAAAAAAAAAACACTGCCGATCAAAATAAAAAATTATCGGTGGTTGAAAGAAAAAAACCTAAGAAAAGAGAGACGGCTAGAGTTTTGATGTCTCTCAAAAGTATTAAATTATGTTAAATTAATATTATTAAATATTTTTTTTTTTTTTATAAAGTTTGGTGATTCTCTAGACTAACAGCAAGAAGGTAATTTTTTAATATATAAACCAAATATGGAGGGTGTATCCTTAGACACACTTGGAAAGAAGTTTTAATTTTTATTTCCATTTTTATTATTATTATTTTTTTATTTGCCAAATCTTTTTATTCCCATTAATGACAAGGACTATTTTGATAAGGATTTGGGCTGATTTGAGGCTAAGGAAGTCTTGTTCTAAACCTGAAAAATGGACCCAACAATGTGAGGTAGGTCATAGGCTTATAGGTGAATGATTCATGTGGAATTCTCTTCAAAATCTACAAGGGGTAACCTAGAAATAGATTATAGAATAGATAGGGGACCTAAAATCAAAATGCCCAAATCATGGACCAATTACAGAGTGTTAAACTAAATCAGTCAGGTGAACTGTAAGGACAACCCACATGCTCCATTAGACTAACCACACAACCCCTTCTTTGTTTCAAACTTTAAATGCAAATGCAACTCTATCTAGATATTTATATTATATTTCACACTTCCCACGAAGAATTTTATTTTCATTTCACATCATATATATATATATTATATTTCACACGTCCCACGAAGAATTTTATTTTCATTTCACATCATATATATATATATGGGAAAAATAATATAATTTAAATTAATATTTACAAAAAATTCTAATTATATTTCAATGGATAAAAAAATATAATTTTAATAAATATGTAAAAAAAATATAATTCTCTACTTAATACTTTTTTATCATTTGAATATAAATTTTATTATCTATTTTTAATTTTATTATAGATAAATTATATTTAAATATAATAATTCATAATTTATATATATATATATATATATATATATATATATATATATATAAAAGAAAATTCCAGATATACATTATTAATTAGTATTTGATAAATACTAATTATTAATATAATTATCTAATCAATATTTTATACTAAGTATTAATTATCTAATCTATTTATATTATCTATTTATACTAATTAGATAATTCTATAATTTTAAATATTTATCTAATTATTTTAATTTGATAAGTACTTTTTTAATTGCTTTAATTAGAAAGTTTTTGTGATTTAAAATGAATCCCACAAATAAATTATAACTTATCAAATTAATTAGAGAATACTGATTTTTAAAATTCATTCTCTTACAACTTATCAAATTAATTAGAGAATACAAATTTTTAAAATTTTATTCTTTTCACTAACAAATACTCTTGAATTTTTGTGATAAAAGTATTAAGTTATATAATTAAAACTTATCAAATTAATTAGATAATACTCAAAATTTATTATTATCAAATTGTAATTTATCAAATCAATTAGATAATACTAATTTGTAAAATTTTATCTTTATCAAATTTCAACTTTTCAAGTCTTTACATCCTATAAAAGGCACTGTAAATATTTTATCTACACATTCTATATTAAATTCTCAATATATTGAAAAATTATGTTTGAAGGTATTTCACATTTTTAAGTTAAAGTATTGTATTAGCTATATTAATTAATACATACATATTTTCAACAAATATGTCAACTAATATGAAGATAATAGATTTACTGCATGAATCACAAAAAAAAAAAAAAAAAAAAAAAGTGTCAAGAGAAAATATTTCATTTTCTAATGAAGATAAATGGAGAGAAATCAATTGATCTATAATAAAAGAGATTTATTACACTTGATTTTTATATTTCATTTTCTATTGTATTTATATCATAATTTTTTATTTCTAATAAATTATAAATTAATATTGTTTATTATTAATCCACAGGTTAATAAGAAAAATAAATCATGTGCAACAAATATGGAAGCATTTAATAAAAAAAAAATAGTATATATAAATGTACAAAAAGGGTTGCATATTGATAGACAAAAAGGGCATAATTTATTTATTTTTTTTTATATTTTCTAAGTTAGACATCTATTATTATTATTGCATAAGAAAATCTTATTATAGTATGATTTTTATTTGTTTTATAATTTCCTATAAAAAGAACTCATTCATCAAATTTTTACATTATCTATTAAATTTTAAAGGTTTGTTGGATTTTTCACATATTTTTTTCATTTAAATTCAAGTTTAATATATTTTTTAATAATTTAGGTTAATTATATATCATGCTAATGGAATGTACGATTTCAATTTATTTTTTTATTATTTTAAATTAAAATTATTAGATATTGATAGTCATTCTATACAATTATATTATATTATATTATTAAAAAAATCTATAATTATCCAAAAACTAGAATTATGGTATTCATTTTTTGTGTTTTAATTTTACTTTTATGCTTTATTTCATTTTTTATTTTTAATTGATCATCACTTAAAAATAGTATAGTGATCTATATATAACTATACTTAATAAACTATTTTTTTATTGTTTATTTAATTTTTATCTATTTTTAATTTAATAGAATTAATCCTAGACATCTTGCAATGATGATATGTTAATTTATTATCTATTGATATATTTTATCTTACAAAATTAAATTTAAGTTCTATATAACTTTTTGTTAGAATATTCGTCAAGTTATCACGAAAAATTTTAATATTTTGTTTAAATATCAATTATTTTACATATTTTTAATTTAGTATTTTTTTTACATATTCGATTTTTTTTTAATTATGAAATTAAATGTTAATTAATTGCAATTGAGATTGAAAAGAATTGTGGAATTAAAAATTAATTAATTGCAATTGAGATTTTATATTTTTATTATTATATTAATATTAATTAATTAAACAAAAAATAAGAATTAATTTTGGATCGATTTATTGATATTCTTCAAAATTTACATAGAGATATCAAAAAACATAAAATTTATTATTTTTGTAATAACTCAAATTTTTAATTATTTTTGAAAATCTTATTTTGTACGGAAATATAATTGTTTAATGGTATGTACCTATGTTGCACGGAAACAGAAACGGGGAAACGGACACGCAGAAACGGTATTTTTAAAAAATATAGGAAACGAAACGTGGGGAAAACGCGCAAATATAAAAAAATATGAGGGTATATTTATAAATATTAATTTATATATATACAAAAAATATAATAATTTATATATATATATATAACAATAATAATAATAATAATTATTATATATATAAGGAAAAATGAAGTCGGGTGTAGATATTTTTATTTAGGGGTTGATATGAGTAAGCTGACTTTTTTTTTCCCACTTGAAAACGGATTTCTGTTTATGGAAACGAGTTTCTAACTTTTTTAAATTACAGAAACGTACCCGAAACATTTTGAAAACTTACGGAAACGTGCTCGAAACGTTTTTCAAATTACGGAAACGTGCTCGAAACGTTTCAGACAAATTTCCGTGAATTTCCAATTAGGAAATGTTTCTGAAACGCGACTTCCTGAGAATTTCCGTACATCATAGGTATGTACTACATTGCTATTCAAAATTTTCATATTTATTTAAATCGTAATTTTAATTTAAAGAATGATTCATATTTGGATGATACTTTCTAAGGTTGAAAAATGTAAATTTTGACATGGTTTATTAACTGAAATAATTTTATTAAAAAGAATATTTATAAATTGAGTTTGATTTTAATCGACAAATTGAGTAATGATGATTATGTAAGATTGATGTTGAGTAATTGATAAATTGAAATTATGATGATTGATGAGTTGGAGACCCAGGCAGGGTCCATGAGTTGTGTTAAATTATTGCGAGCCTTGATGGCAAATTAGAAGTGTTTATTTATATTGTTTCAGCTAGGTAAAATCTTAGTTATAGGGGAGATTCTGTCGAAATTTCAGTAAAATTTTTATGGATGTTTGAGTATCATAGTAGAGTGGTTTGTGTTCTTATAATCTTCTTGTTATACAGTATCGATATTTCAGGCGTCTCTCCAGTTGCGAGATGTTGTACGTTGAGGAGAACTAGTTTGGCATTCGTCAAGTTTGTGAGTTATATAGCTTAATATAACACTTCATTCATTTTATTTAATTAATATTTCACTTGCATATGTGCATTAATTGTTTGTATATTATATATATATATAATTATGCATTATAAATATAAGTTAAGCATTATTGCATGTGCATGTGATTGTTCTGTTATATTGGTGCTGCATATTACTTGTATTTGTTCGGATAGAATTAGGAGGACATAGCACCACACATGAGATTAAGATTATGATTATGATTAAGATTATGATTATGATTATGAATGTGATTGTGATATGATGATTATGATTTGATGAGCTATGACTGGTGTATGACGGCTTGGAGCTTGCTCATCGCTCGCTGCTGCCAGTCGGGTTGGCGCTGCGTGACTTAGGCCATGGACGGCTGGAACCCTATGTATTGAATTTTAAGAGACAGTACTTGGATTCAGAGAGTCAGGATAGGGGGATCAGCTTCTCATATTAAGGTTTAGTGTGGTTCCTATCGACTAATTATCATCCTTGATTGATTATGTGATTGGTTGTCTGGATCACATTATGCATTAACATTTCCGGCATTCGAATGGCATGCTATATTGATAACTATATAATTCATTGAGTCGAATGCTCATCCCTATTCAACAATTTTCCTAATTGCAGGTTGAGCTTGGGAAGTAAATTTTATTCAAGCATTCATGCCATCATTCTTCGGCAGTGAATTGTATTTTATTACTCAGTTATGTAATTAACATTATTGTTATGTATTTTAAATTTAGAATTCTGCATTATTATTTTGTCAATTGTAATTTTATTCAGAGATATGATTTTATTTTATGATGTGTCTTAGGGGTTGTTGAGTTTTGGAGGATATCTAAACTTCCTCGTGATTGATGATCTGTTTAGCAGGAACCTGATGATGAGATTGAGATTATTACCCTGAGAGACATTGATTTGATTGATATTTGTCAGGTTCTGCTTAACAGGCGGGCCCTCAACCTTGATTTTGTGGCAGTTACAACTGTCACATTATTGTTTTGTCGTTTAGCGAATAGTCAGATTTACTACGGGTTCTGAAAGTCTTATGCTTTCTCGTTCCCTAGTGCCGGTAATATGCCATCGGGTTCGGATCGTGACAATTTTAATATTTCTTTTTTATTTGATTTGAATTACTAAGAGGAAAACTATGTGCTAACATGACTTATTTTACAATAATTTGAATAATTCTTCAATCAATTCAATAATCTAAGACTACTCAAAATTCTATTTAGATTTACAAAATTTATATAATAATAATGGAGAAATTCCTGAATTTTTACATGAGGTATGCATGTGATTAGAATTTCTTCATGTTTATTTTTAATATATATATATATATATAAATAAATTTTTTGATTTTAGTTTTGATAAAATATTATGAGATATATTTTTTAATTTTAAAATTTTTCTTTTGCATTTTTGCCTACTTAAAAAAAATAGTGGCAAACATAATTTCATTACATTTTTTCTTTTATTTTTTAATTTGCTTTTAATAATAAGTTTTCCTTGGAAAAATATGTATATTTTTAATAATTTAATATCAATAGGCTAATAATTTACAGTGTTATAAAATATATTTTTAAATTTTAATATTTTTCTTTTTTGTTTTGACTTACTTTTAAAAAAATAGTGGTAAATATAATTTTACTGCATCTTTTTTTTTTATTTACTTTTAACAATAAGTTTTCTTTGAATATATATATATATATATATATATATATATATATATATATATATATATATATATATAATAATTTATTATCGATTGGCTAAAAATCTATAATATTATTAAATATATAAATAATTTTTATATTATTTTTTCTCTATATATTAGTAAATACTTCAAAAAACTAGTATATCTAAAAACACGCATTACATTCATTTATATCGAGATTAAAATTTAAAATACTTTTATAAATAAAATTATAAAATAGAAATATATTTTAAAATAGAAATCATATTTATCTAATTTAATTGATCGTTTCATTTTCTTTTTAAAAGATGTAGAGATTGAAAATCTAAAATTTAAATTCTCACATTTATTATTATGATAAAATTTTTTATCAATACAATGAGAGTTATTAAAAGGGAAAGTAGTTTATATTGTGTAACTCACAATCACAATATTACTTCTATCCTTCAAACCTCTCATTAACAAGAAAAAATATTATCAAATATCTTAAATTAGAATAAATAAGATTCAAAATTTTAACACTAGAAAGGTAGGGATGACAATTTTATTCGTCTTATTGGGTACTCGATTCTAATACTCACTACGTTTACTAAATGGGGCAGGGAGAGTTTTAAATTTTAAATCCGAGTCAGGTTTGGTCGAATTCAAATAATAATATAACTAAATCCGATTATATATATTATATATTTTTTAATTTTTCAAATATATATATAACTTGGATTAACTATTTTATGCTAGGGTTGAACTATAAAACAATAGGTTATTTTGAGTCAGTTTTGGATCAAACCGATACAAATGGTATTAGAGCCATCTTGAGGTCAGATTGTGCAAAGCTGGTGACCCATAAGAATACTAATTATGAGTTAGATTTTGGCCCGAGCCCAGTTATAAAATATGAGTCAGCTGAATTGCGATGAGGACATCACAAGTTAAATGAAGAAAGAATGTAAGGACCCGCACCAAGAGAGCTGTGAGTTTGAGGTGCCAGCTCAACAAGCAGGAATCGATCCCACATAAGTTAAGAATGAGGGTGCGTCTGGATCGGGGTTAAAAATGTAGAGTGTAACAATTACAAGTGTAACTATTAAGGAAGTAATAGTTACAGGTGTAACAGTTAAATTGTTAATCTTGTCTAGCAACTCAAGGGCAATGGATAAGCTATTAACATGGTTAACTGAGTTTTGTATAAAATATTAATTTTTTTAATGAAAAAACTTAATTTAAAAAAAAAAGATATTTTCACAATTTTTTTACTAACTAAAACAAATTATATATATTTTTTAAGAAAAAACTTATCA
>CATKHJ010260303.1:0-34964 GCA_949750685.1 Vernicia montana
TAATTTTTTATTTTGCAAAAATAGCCTAAACTTCCCTCTTCATTTACAAATTTAACTTTTTTTTTCTTCTTTTTGCTTATTAAAGTCATATTTTTTTCTCTTCACCTATAATTTATTGGTTCCACTTCCTTTTAAATTAAAAATTAATTTAATCATATTAAATTTTATTTATAAAAATTTAAAATGAATTAACTACTAACCTATATTTAACTTGAAAACTATATAATTCAAAATGAATTAATTTTCTTGGATTTTTCAAATTAGCTAGGTTTTGATTTTTTTTTTTAAAACAAAAAGTATATAATAACAATTTTAGAATTTAAAAAATCAATATAAATTAGAAATACTAATTTCTTATTAAAACAATGTAATTAGTATCTACTACTATTTATACAAGTTATGAATTTCGAAAAAATTAAAAACTCACAGCAAACAGTAGACGTTAAACAAAAAATAGTATACTTCTCGCAAATAATTAGTATCTAACACAAATTCAGTATACCTACACAATGTAATTAGTATCTACTACTATTTATACAAGTTATGAATTTCGAAAAAAATTAAAAAATCACAGCAAACAGTATACATTAAATAAAAAATAGTATACATTAAACAAAAAACAGTATACTTCTTACAAATAATAAGTAGCTTATATTGTTTAACATTTAATTTATAGAATACATTAGATAAAATTTAGTAGACTTCTACAATATAATTAGTATATACTACTATTTATACAAGTTATGGATTTCGAATAAAATAAAAAATCACAGCAAATAGTATACATTAAACAAAAAACAGTATATTTTTAGCAAATAATTAGTATCTAATACTATTTAACATTTAATTTTATTTTTTAAAAAAATTAAAAAAAAATAATAAACATTAAAATTAAATAATTTTCTAAAAGGAGAATCATAAAACATTTACTTAATTAACTTAAAACCATTATAAATTATATTAAATTGATGATCTATTATAAAATAAATCTAAGAGGTTAAAAATAAAAATAAAAATAAAAAAAATTAAAAAAGAAATTAAAAAGATCTAAATATGAAAAAATGAAAATTGAGAGATTATAAATGTTAAAAATATAAAAAATAAGGCATATGACGTAAATTTATAAAAAAAAAAAGAAAAAGCCCAAAAGGCCTGTCATAATCGTCTTCTTCTTCACGTAAAACCCAAGCCCATTACTCAGAGAGAGAGAGAGAGAGAGAGAGAGAGGGAGGGAGAGAGAGAGAGAGAGAGAGAGAGAGAGGTCTCGCTCTCGCATAGTACCCATTCGAAAACCAAACCTGAGAGAGAAAAAAAAAACACGCACGAAAAAAAAAACCAGAGCGAGAAGATACAAAAAATTCCCAAAAAAAAAAAAAAAAAAAAGAGAAAGGACTTTTTGAAGAGACAATAGAGAGAATTACAGAGACTCCATGGCTGACATTTGCAGCTACGAGTTTAATTCTAGGGCAAAAATTCCCCCTCTGGTTTAGATTAAGGTATTGCTTTCACTACTCCAAAACCCTAGGAGAGAGAAACTATTGCTACAGAGGGACGCTTCTTAATTGTCTCAGTGCTGTGCCCTAGCTCCCCAATTTTGTAATTCAGGTGATTATTGCTCCAATTGTTAGGTTTATTTCCCTCTGGTTTGGAAACCCTAGAATTGGAGTGCAATGTTGAATTTCTGCAAATTCTTTGTCGATTCAATGAAATTAGGGTTTGTTTGTGTGGGGCAAAGGATTTCAATTCGTTTCTCTTGTGGTTTTGTTAAGCATTTTGGTTGAGTGCTTCTGGATTTATGGTCTAAGTCATGTGTGTTCACGTTAATGGAGGAATTAAATGTAGTAACTTGGTTTGCTCTTGTTTCTACATTGCTGGGATGCTGCTTTTGAGTTTCTAAACGGGTGACTGTTAGAATTTGAAGGGACTTCTTGGCGCTAAGCATATTTCTGCTGTTATTGCTTATGAGCTTGAACATGTCCATCTTTTAAGTACATTTTTTAGTTGTTATGCAATCTCTAGTCACAACTTACCTTGTTTTCAATGGATGTTTTGTGCCTTTTGTTTATTTTTTCTTAATAATTGAAAATTGAATTGTTAGAATCAGATTCTCTTGCTTACTCATAAGACTTAATGCATTTCTGTTTATGCAAGCTAAGCTTGTTCTGATTTTTGTGGTGTTTGTAATGGATATAGCAAAATAAAATAGCTGTGTGATATTGGTTGGGGCAATTATGCCAATTACAAAATGATGTTTTAGGGTCTATGGATTATATGGGAACTACTGTAGGCACAATGATGATAAAGATAAATGCGTGTTCACTACTTACTTATCAGCAAGGCAGCTAAGAGGGAAAGGACTTGGTTGTCAAGAGAGTGATTAAATGTATTCAGCACTCTTTATTTTTCAGAGCATGAGGTATAGTTGCAGAAATGCTAAAATGTCTGTGCTTTGCTTGTCCGAGGCAAATCCTTCTGTGGTTTTATTTCCCATACTGAAATAACCATAATTTTCAAACTGTTTCATAAATTAGAATTTTGATTACTTCCCTTGCATTCAGTACTTTTCAATCATCACAGATGATGAGCGAAAAGCATATCCAAGTCAATTTGTGTTCATGTAGCTTAATGAGACTCCTATGACTATAATTGAATATTAAGAAGCACGCATGACCTGTGTAATAACCGTTGAATGGTCATCTATTGTAAACTTGCATGCATGCTTGTTTTTTCCCCAACCTATCTGGTGAAAAATGGCTTTGAGTAACATGTGTTGATCTTGTTATCTTGTGTTAATATTACACCTACCTACATTGTCATCTTGAATTTCTAGAGTAAGTCATATCTATGCTTCCTATATCAGTCATTTTGTAATGACAGTTGAAATAAGTCAAATTTGACATTTTCCAGTTGTCCGAGCCCATTAGATTTTCACTTTAATAGGGAGTTTATCCATCATGGCACGAGGCTTGCTACATTTTCAGTTTAATGCTTTTTGATTGCTGGTATTGCTTACATTATTCTAATATTTCTTTCTTACTTTTGAATGAGTAATTTGATAGGTTTCTGAATCAATGGGAGGGAAAAGCTTCTAGCTACTGAGGTAGGAATGCATGGATGTGGTTCAGGATCTGTTCTCCTAGTAAATGCTGAGGTTGATTCCATGGGAGGGGTTGTTGACGGCGGAGTTGGAATTGGCATCAAAACCTCTCCGCGCCGAGCAGCAATTGATAGAGCTCAGGCAGAGCTCAGGTGATGCAAGCATACATTTTTCTGTTTGCCATTGTTCATAATTCTATATTTTCTGTTCGAGTGACATGACATTGCATTCCTTGTTATTTCTGGATAAATGAGATCGATTTTCAATGTTAACAGACAGGAGTATGATGTTCGTGAGGAAAGGAGAAGAGAGCTAGAGTTTCTTGAGAAAGTATGACAATTAATCCTTCTCATACTATTTCCATCCCTTCTGTATTATCAATGAGCAATTTAAATATTTCATGACCTGCAGGGTGGAAATCCATTAGACTTTAAATTTGGGAGTGTAGCTTCTGTTAGCGTCCAGTCTACTTCTCTAACTGATCATCACACAGAACATTTTGTGACTAGGTATATTCTTTTATCCTGTTCTGTTTCACCATATTACAGTTATGCAATATGTATGATTGGGCAGCCAATGCTTCCCTTTCTTCTTCACTCGTCCAATTTTGTAACTACAGTGAGGCTAAAGGTAGTTTTGCATTGACTGCATCACCCCATGGGGACTCTGTGGAAAGTAGTGGCAGACCAGGGGCTCCCACAGTTTGTGAACCCAATAGTGCAGATAATTTTGATGGTGAAAATGAGATTCTTGAAGGCGAAAGGAACACTAAACATCCTAATAGGAGGAGTAATATTACTCCATCAGAACAGTCTTCTCAGATGGATGGGGCGCAAAATGCCAAAGAATCAGAAGATTCTGCTATCGTTCGTCCATATGCTCGAAGGAACAGGTCCAGACCAAATCGTGATGGCGCTCGATCGAGCTCTACTGATGTAGTTCAAAGTTCTGGTGGCCATGGATCTTTCATAAAGGTTCATGGGGGTTTGAAGGATGTGAAGGGGTCAATGTCTGAAACAAACAATCAGAAGGACAAGATTACTCTTTCTGTTTCTCATCCAAAGTCCATTGCTTCAAATGGTGATATGGTTTCTCAGATTGAAATGACAAATGTCCAGTCAAACATGGATCTGGATGGTGCTCTGGCCTTGGAAGCAAAAGCAAGTCTGCCTGAAGATAGGTTGGATGTCACTGAGACCAACATCTTAAGGGATAACCAACATGATCAACAGTCAGAAGTTGATGCTCAGAAAACTCCCATGGAGATGGCTTCTGGGGAGTGTGACCATGTTGGGGGAAAAGAACAGGCTACTTCAGCTGCTCCTGAATATCCATCTGTTGCAGCTGCAGAAAAACCTGAGAATGAAAATGGTTCTGCCCAGCTAAATGGATTTGGTGACGTGAAAAGAAATGGCAATGGTGCAATAGTAACAAAAGGATTAGATTCAGAATCCTCTTGCACACAAAACAGTCTATGCTTGGATGTGAATAATGAGAGTGATTTTTGTATTAATGGAAGAAGCAATGATACTAATGGAATTCTTCTAAAAAGAACATCAGAATCTGAAGGAATGCAAAATTTGGTGGCTGGTGAAATGGAAAATGAAAAGAATGAGACTGAGACTACAGACAGGAGTGCTGTTATAAAGGAAGATAGCCATTTCATGCATCAAAACAACTCTGGCAATGATTCTGTCAAAATTGAGGAAGAGATACAGAGAAGTTCTGACTTGCAAAAAGAGTTGAAGTGTTATAACTTTGAAGGAGTGGAGCAGAATGACCATGTTACATCTGAGGCTGATAAAAAACTGTGTAATGTGTTGGGTGATGATTCCAGTCTGAACAGAGAAATCATCTGCCCTGCTGGACCTCAGGGCTCTATGGATTTCTCTGTTCAAGAGTTACAGGAATCTACAAAGAAAAACTCTTCTGTTGCTCCTGACTCTCAGGCTTGTTCTGATAGCCATTTGATAGTTGTAGACAAGGCTCATGAAGATTCTATTTTGGAAGAGGCACGGATTATAGAGGTTAGTTCTTTATACTCTCTTGAAATTCATGATTTAGTTTGTCAAACATTTTAGGAATGTCATTTCCTTGTATATAAACCTTTGAAGATATGTTGCAATGTGGTAAACAGGCCAAACGTAAGAGGATAGCTGAGTTATCTGTTGGAATTGTACCCTTGGAGAGTCGCCGAAAATCTCATTGGGATTTTGTGCTTGAAGAAATGACATGGTTGGCAAATGATTTTGCGCAGGTTGGCTGTTGAATAAATGATACATTTACAAATTTCTTGTGTATTTACTTGACTCAATTCTCTTTTGAAGGTTTTTTCTTCATGCTTAAGATTGACGAGTTTATCCTGTGCATTTAAATTGCTACTAGTACCTATACTTGAATTCATCGCTGTAATTTTTTTTTTTTTTTTTCTGTTGTTCAAATATTTGCTTGTAGGAGCGTCTTTGGAAAATGACTGCTGCTGCTCAAATATGTCACCGGGTTGCCTTTACCTCTCGGTTGAGAGTTGAAGAACAGAATCAACATTGGAAGCTGAAAAAAGTTGCGTATACTGTTGCAAAGGCTGTCATGCAGTTCTGGCATTCTGCTGAGATGCTTCTCAATGAGGATGATCCAAGCATTAGTTTGAAAAACTGCAAGCATGATTCAAGGAGGTTTGATGGGAATGAATTTTCCAAGGACAAGTTTGGAGAACTCATTAAGGTGCTAGTTTGTTTGCTTCTTGACTGACTGATAACAAGTCATTCTTTATTGTTGTATCCACCTGGTTGTTGTCCTCTGGTCCTTTTACTTTCTGTTTCCTAGTCACAGTATTATTTTATTTATCATATAGTTATTTTTTTATGTCCGTAATTTCTTGGACCATTTAATTAAAGTATGGAGGTAATTTTTCTAGTAAGCAGAGGAATAATTTTTTAAGAAAAAAATGCAGTGAGCTTATCTGTTTCTTCTAAATGTGGATGGTATTTGAGGTGTTCCTTGTTGAACATTTATTAAATGTGGTAAAAATGGTTTTAAGATCCTTAATTGAGTTTGTAATTGCACTAAGTTGCTGAAGTAGGTTGGGTTTTAAGCTTATGTGTAAGAAGTTATTGATATTTGGATTGATCTTCTGGTTATTAATAGGATACATCTGGAAAGAATCTTGCACGCCCGATTCAGGGATATGCTGTAAGATTTTTGAAATGTAACAGCTCTGCAGTTCCTTCCCTTCAAGCAGAAGCTCCAGCAACTCCTGATAGAATAGCCGATTCAGGCATTGTTGGAACGTCATGGGAAGATCACCTTACAGAAGTATGGACTTACTTTGTGCATGCTCCATTTCATTTTAAGTTTACTTGTCAAATTTGACATCTGCCATCCTATCTACATGTTTTATATGCAAGTGATTCACTTGCTTGTTGCTGTACCTTGTAGATGTTGATATTTCATGATACTGTGTGATTTACCATTGTCATAATGTTAATGTAGTTGCTCGTAAATCATTCATCATGCGTTGAATTTTTATTGCTTTGGCAGGAAAGCCTATTCTATGCAGTTCCTTCTGGTGCAATGGAAACCTACAGAATCTCCATTGAATCTCATTTGGTACAGTGTGAGGTAAATAAATAATTCTAGGGTGTTTTATGCTTGCTTTTTATTTGCTTTCCCTTTGACAGTAAAAGATGGTTTATGTGAATTGGAAGAAAAGAATATTGAAAAATGACTTGTACTTTGTGCTGGATGCCTTGATATTTATGTTGATGAACCCACATTTTGTCTGCCATTCCAGTGGATGGTGTATTTGCTTTCGGAGAAAAGGGCATTGACATTATTATTGTACAGACTTTGGATGAACTGTCCTATCACCAATGCTTTTATTGTTGTTTTCTTATTTTTCATTCTTGCTTATTTGTTAAGTGGTTTCCCTCTCTTTCAGAAGACTGGCAGTAGCATGCAAGAGGAAGTTGATACATCCTTGTATGATGCTGCAGCAGGTAATGTTGAAGCTATTTTATTTACAAGTTCTTTCTTTTATAGTTGTGGGCTTTTTACAAGTTCATTATCAAATTCAGAGTTTGGATATCGTGAGAATGCATATGATGAGGAGGAAGGAGAAACGAGCACATATTATTTGCATGGAGTCTTTGAAGGTAGCAAGTCAGCGAAACATGATCAGAAGAAAAGGAAAAACTTTGTGAAGTCGCATTCTGGAAGATCATATGAATTGGGACCTGATTTGCCTTATGGGAATTTCACACCTGGGTCTCAGCAGAATATATTGATGGGTAAAAGGCCTGCTAGTAATCTTCATGTTGGTTCAATTCCAACAAAACGCATCCGCACTGCTGCTTCTAGGCAGAGGTTTACAAGTCCTTTTGGTGCTGGAGTTTCTGGGGGTCTGCACGCTCCAGCAAAGACAGATGCCTCAAGTGGAGATACTAGTTCTTTTCAGGATGACCAGAGTACGTTGCATGGTGGTTCCCAAGTCCAGAAGAGTGTGGAGGTTGAGTCAGTTGGGGACTTTGAAAAGCAGTTACCATATGACTGTGCAGAGACATCAACAAAGCCTAAAAAGAAGAAGAAGGCTAAGCATATGGTACGTGGGAATCTTTATATTTCAAGGGACACTGGGGATTTGCAGATCATAGTAGCGTATTGAATTTTCGTCGTTTCTTTTTCTTCCTGTACTGCTTGTTCAGTTGCATGATTCTACTTGGTTGCAGGGTTCTGCTTATGAGCCAGTTTGGCCTCTGGATTCCACCGTTCATAATGAACAGGTGATTAAGTTCCTATCTTTCTCTCTTTCAATTTTTAAATTTTTCTTCCTTTGCTCTCTTTAAATAGTTAGTTGACATAATATGAACCTTTTTAAGAGAGAGAATGAAATCCACTGTAGAAGTCATTTCATAGTTAAGAAATTAAAAATTTTGCTCTCAGCTCTCAGATGATTATCTTAACTTTGTTCTTGTTTGTCAAATCTATTAAAGTCCCACCATTGCATTTTTCTACCTGTTTGACTATGATATGCATTGTAGGAATGATTTCTTGGAAATTTCAACCTGAATCATTTGCTTATTTAAAAGGTGTACTTTTATATTTATTTTGGTGTTTGTGAGGTGTCTCATACCTTTAGGTATACAAATAGTGCATGACCAAATATTGATTGCATGTTAAGTTTAAAAGCATAGTTAGTAAAAAGGCACGCTTGATTCTGGCCCTAGTGCTTCTACTGGAGAAAGGTGGGCAACCTCTCACAGGTGCATGCCTTATCACTTAGGTACGCATCTTCTTCCAGGTGCACACCTTATCTCGTAGGTGTGCTGCCTATATTTTCACCTCAAATGAGCTCTCGCACCACCACTGAACTCTGAACTTGCCGATCTACCTGACTTTGGTGCCAATGCACTGAAAGTTGCCTGAAAAGTCGTCACTGTCACTGGAATCCAGCCAGATCACCACCCCCAGAATTTCCAGCTGCCAAGACTTTTATATCCAACACATGCGCCTGGAATCCCTCTCCTAGTTTGGCTCCTTTCTTTTCTATTCCCTCTTAGGCTTCTTTGTTTCTAAGTTACTTAGGTTCTGTCTCTGGGTTAGTGGGTTACCTCTGTTTCTGTTATCCTTTCTTATTTTAATTTTAATTTGTTACAAAAATTCTGAGAACATCACTTCTTAAAAATGCTATTATAATCTGATAAACTGAAAGAACTTGAAAAGTTATCTGTGAAAGATTGCAGAAGAAAAAATCTATCTTGTGGGCTTACTCTATTTGTTTTACACTTTTTTTTTTCCTGATGGTTAGATTAATATCTTTTGATTGATGCTTTCAAGATTGTTAATTTGGTCAAATAGTGCTAATATATTGGTCAAATAGTTCTAGAAATAACTGTCTAAAAAGTTATTTATTTTTTGTGTTGCTTTTCTTTCCAGAGGGATAATTCCAAAAAGAGATTGGAGAATCATCTGTTTGACTCTAATGGGACCAGTGGTGATGCCCTTTCTATTTTTAAATTGCCTTAATAGTTATTCAACAGGTATAGAGTCTTTTATGTTCTTAAAATTTTCAAATTATTTTCAAGGTTTATTATATGGGCAACATTCTGCAAAGAAGCCAAAGATAATGAAGCAACCACTAGACAATACTTTTGACAACATGGCTCCAATGAGTGGTTCCATTCCTTCTCCTGCGGCTTCCCAAATGAGTAATATGCCCAGCACACACAAAATCATGAAATTGATTGTTGGTAGGGACAGGGGCAGAAAACCTAAATCGCTGAAGGTATATTTTGATGTAGTTGCGGCTAGGTTCTCAAATTTTCGTTTTTTCCTAGTTGTCCTATTTTGAGTTAACATATTCTATCTCCTATGCAGGTGCCTGCTGGGCAGACAGGTTCTGGAAGTCCATGGTCACCTTTTGAAGACCAGGTTGGTTTATCTTGATTATCTTCCTAGAATCTGTTCTTCTGTAGTCATCAAAGTTGTGATTGAGTACCATTGTGATATTTTGTTAACTCAGGCACTTGTGGTCCTTGTACATGATATGGGTCCTAATTGGGAGCTTATAAGTGATGCCATTAACAGCACCCTTCAATTTAAGGTAAATGATGTCTGTTCTAGTTGTCTTCTTGTTAGCTTACATTTCAGGTTATTGTGGGTGATGGTATTTACTATATTCCTTTTGCTGCATAACTTTTCCATTCTTGTTCTTTTCTCTCCTATTCTGGCATAAATTTAGTCCTTTAACCTTTTAGGTTTAATGATTTTTCGCTTTTTGTCTTTGTGATAATAAAAAAGTTTTCTATTGGTGCTTCCACATGTTCAGTGTATATTTCGCAAGCCTAAAGAATGCAAGGAACGTCACAAAAGTTTAATGGATAAGGGTGCTGGTGATGGGGCTGATAGTGCTGATGATTCAGGGTCTTCTCAATCTTATCCATCAACTTTGCCTGGCATACCAAAGGCAAGATTTTTCATTCTCTGATAAACACTTCCTCCTGTCATAAATTCATTCTCCTCTGATTAGTAAGCATATTTATTTATTTGTTTATGTTACACATTTTTGCTTCTTTCATTGTTTTATATTGTTGCATTTCTTTCAGGGCAGTGCCAGACAGTTATTTCAACGCCTGCAAGGTCCAATGGAAGAGGATACTCTCAAGTCTCATTTTGAAAAGATTATTATGATCGGGAAGAAGTACCATTATAGGAGGAGTCAGGTGTGTCTACAATTCTAAGTGTGCATGTACACAGATGGTGTTGTGTTGCTTGTTCTCTGATGTATTACAGCTACCTTCTGACATACTAATCCAACCATGACCCACAACAACAGTTTGATATGTCACCTCAGTTTAAATATTAACAATTCCAGTCATCTTTTTTCCTTGATTATCCCATGAGTTTGAGATTGCATGGCATAATGCAAACTGATCTGATCAAACCTACAAGCTTTTTAGCATGTTTACCATAGAAACGATATATTGTAACCTACATAATATAAAGCATGTCAAAAATAGTAAATTACATAAAGGATTGTTTGCATGTCCTAAACAGAATAAATTTTCTAGAGGTTGCATGACTAGAGCACTTGAGATGATTTTCTTTTTGCTTTGTTTTCACGCGCCTTTGTTTTACAAAATTGTCTCTTGACTATTATTTTGGGTTTGTGTATGTTGCATAGAATGATAACCAGGATCCTAAACAAATAGTAGCAGTTCACAATTCTCATGTTACTGCTCTCGACCAAGTACCCACAAACCAAAATGGAAGTGTTTTAACGTAAGTTTTCGTGCCTTGGTACATATTTATTGTGTAGTCTGCTATATATTCAGTTTATGAGTGCTTATTTCTCTTCACAAGTTTCCTAATATTATGTTTTTACATTTCTTGGTATCTGCATGCATGCTTTTGTCTTGTGCAAGCAATTGCTATATTACTTTCCACTTTGTTGTGTGGATGTAGGCCCCTTGATCTTTGTGATGAAGCTGTATCTAGCCCGGATGTTGTTTCAATTGGGTTTCAAAGTTCTCATGCTAGTGGTTTGGCCATGCCAAATCAAGTAGCTGTAGGATCGGTACTTCCTACTTCTGGGGTGAATTCTTCTCTGCATGCATCTCCTGGTGTAGTTCTTGGCAATAACTCGTCACCATCTGGTCCACTCAATGCTCCTATCAGGTGGTATTGCTTGAGGTTGTCATTATTATGTAGGTGTTTTAAATATTATTTTTTAATCAAATTCTGATTCCTATGTTGAGATGTTGGGTCATTATACCATTGTCAGGGATGGTAGATATGCTGTTCCAAGAACATCTTTACAAGTTGATGAACATCAGAGAATACAGCATTATAATCAAATGTTATCCAACAGAAATTTGCAGCAGTCTAACTTGTCTGTTTCTGGAGCTGATCGCGGTGTTCGTGTGCTTCCTGGTGGAAATCCTGTGGGTATGATCCCTGGGATAAATAGAAGCATGTCAATGCCAAGGCCAGGCTTTCAGGGAATGGCCTCATCATCAGTGATGAATTCTGGTAGTATGCTTTCCTCTGGTATGGTTGGGATGCCAAGCCCTGTAGGTATGCAGTCTGGAAGTGGCTCTGGTCAAGGGAACTCGATGATGAGATCTCGTGAGCCATTGCACATGATGCGGGTAAGTTCTTTTTGTATATATTAGTCATTATTTCACGTGATTTCTTGACATGTGAATTTATTAATATAGTAAAAATTATACATTAATAAACCTACATTAGATTATTTTTTCTTATTAATTCTCTTGTTGAGTAGGCCTTGAATGATAATTGTTGCAAATTAAATGTAGTTAATAGTAGAATCATGTGAAAAAAAAGATCATTAATCTATTATGCTATTTACCCTTTTTTTTTTTTCCCTTGTGATTCCTTGAGTTCATGAATTGACAAATAGTTATATATTAATTAATTGTTCATTTTTTTTTCAATATACGCAGTACAAGCCTTTGAGAAAATATTAGTACCACATGATCCAAAGACTTTTTAACAGGTTAATGTGTCATGACATCATGTACAAAGACTTAGATCTCTCTAGCAACATTTAAGTTCATTAATATTATATTCTCGTATGAACTCCGTGATTTAACCACTAAAAATCACACATGGAATAAAAGCCATAGACTTAAATTAAGAATATGAAAATTGAACTCATGAACTATGTGGTGATAATTATCCATTAATAATTATCATAATCCTTATCAAATTAGTTGCTAAAAATCATACGTGAAATAAAAATACAGTAGAACTGTCATAATAGAAAAACACATGCACTAAGAGATAATAAAAATTATAAAATAAACTCCTACAAACAGGAAACACCAGCCTAAGATTATATCGCTATAACATACTATAAATGAGTCTTCTATGTTCCGGATAATCAAAATTACAGTAGTTTTATTTATTATAAACTATTTTTTATATATTAATATGATCTCAATATTTTTTGTTAGTATAACAGAAAGAAATAAGATCTCAATATTAATGCGTCAAAGTTGCTATGACTTAGGATTGAGCGATCAATCCCATTTTTGGTACTGATTACTTAAGAAAAAGAAAGGAAATTTTGTTTAAAGCATTCAAAGTAAAATTGTTTCGAGATTCATATCTAAAGTTACACAACATTTTATTTAAATTGAAACCAGACAAGAATTTTATTAAATTTAAATTAAAGAAAATGATAATAGCAACAATAATAAATTAAGCCAAATAAAATTGAAAAGAATCACCCTTTACTCTATTAAATAAAAATATTAATGATCAACATTTAGCATATAAAATAATATTAAATTATTCTTACACGATCTAAATAGTTAAAAAGATTACCTTCATAACATTATCAATGAGTGTATTTCTTAAAAAAAACGTATTAACTGGGAATAACAAGAAACTGAATATAGCAAGCCCACCCTGGTATGTAATTTAAGCTGCAGGTTGCGTGTCCATATTCAGTGAATGGCTTTACATGTGTGCAATTATTCTAATTTGCGCTTCCATTGCAAGAGTTGAGCATCACTTTGAGGGGCATTGTTGGAGTTGTACAGTGCGCCTCCCCAACTTATGGAACAGGCAGTATTTTAGATGTCTGATCGTCTCAGAATTTGCTTGCTTATATATTGCTTACATACATATAAAATTTGCTTTTTGATAGGAATCCATATACAAGTAGTAGTAGTTTAAGAGCTAAGAATTATTATAGGATTAGACTTTATATTGATTAATCAATTTGTCCTTCTAAATAATAATCCTAAACTATGTAAATTTTGTCCATTCCAATGTTCCCCTCCCCCCATTTCCATTGTGATATGTATTATAGATGTATACTATTCTTGATTAAGGTTGCTTCCATTAATTATCACATGAATTCACACTTTGTAAAGGTCCCTTGTCAGTAAATGATATTTGGAATCATTTTCATCTGGTGTAATAACTGCCTGAGTTTATCCTTTGTCCAGACCTAAAAGATGGCTTGCACAATTTTATGGTGTTTTTTTGTTCATTTTATTTCTGATTTTTCTTCTTGTTTTCAATAGGGTTTAGAATAATGCTCTAGGTATAGAAGATAATTGTATTTTCCTCTCTTTTCTATCCAAATTCATCAATGAAGTTTCATAATGAATTTTGATGTTGCCATTTGATAATTTTCATAGCCATTCTCCTCTTATCTCTACATTATAGTGCATCAATACTTTCGTATTATTTGACAAAAGCATTTCTTTTTGTCATAGACTGGCCATAACTCAGAGCATCAAAGACAGATGATGGTACCAGAGCTTCAGATGCAGGTCACACAAGGAAACAGCCCAGGAATTGCTGCTTTCAATGGGTTGAGTTCTGCTTTTGCTAATCAGACAACCCCTCCAGCTGTGCAGGCATATACTGGTCATCCCCAGCAGCAGCAGCATCAAATGCCTCCACAGCAATCCCATGTGATGAGCAATCCTCATCATCCTCATCTTCAGGGCTCCAATCATGCTACAGGATCACAACAGCAAGCATATGCAATTCGTTTTGCTAAAGAAAGACATATGCAGCAGCGGCTTCTGCAGCAGCAACAGCAACAGCAACAGCAACAGCAGTTTTCTGCATCTGGTGCCTTGATGCCACATGTTCAACCTCAGCTGCAACTCCCCATATCATCGTCTATGCAAAATAGTTCCCAGATTCAGCCACAGACTTCATCACAGCCAGTATCACTTCCCTCATTAACACCGCCTTCCCCAATGACTCCCATATCGGTGCAGCAGCAACAACAACAGCAACAGAAACATACCTTGCCACATCATGGGATCAGCCGGAACTCTCAAACTGTTGCCAGTGGATTGACCAATCAGATGGGGAAGCAAAGACCACGGCAGCCACAGCCTCATCAGCAATTTCAACAATCTGGACGGGTCCATCCTCAGCAACGACAACATTCACAATCCCCACAGCAAGCTAAACTTTTGAAGGGAATGGGAAGAGGGAATATGGTGGTGCATCAGAACCTTTCTGTTGATCATTCTCATATGAATGGCCTTTCTGTGCCTCCAGGAAACCAAGGTGCAGAGAAAGGAGAACACATCATGCACTTAATGCAAGGTCAAGGATTATATTCAGGCTCTAGCTTGAATTCAATACAACCATCTAAACCATTGGTTACTCCCCAATCCTCAAACCACTCTCAACCACAGCAAAAGCTATTTTCTGCCTCAGTATCAGCTTCATCAAAGCAAATGCAGCAGATGCCTTCTCATTCAGATAATAGCACTCAAAGCCAGGTTGCGTCAGTATCTTCTGGTCATGCACTATCTGCAGTTCATCAAACTCTTCCAGCAGCAATGATTGCTTCCAACCATCAGCATTTGCAGCCACAAACACACCAGAAGCAGGCTGGCCAAGCTCAACCAACTGTTCAGAGAGTGCTTCAACAGAGTCGTCAATTGAGTACTGATCTGCCAACCAAGTCTCAAACTGATCAGTGTCATAATGAACAGCAGCCTATGAGCAATGTTTCACCGATCAGTACAAGTACAACCACACCAGTGTCACAAGCATGTAATGATTCAGCTAATCTGGTTCCAGTTGTTTCTTCTGTTTCGTCACAGTGGAAACCATCAGAACCCTCCTGTGATTCTGTGATAACAAATCCATCCTCTCAAGTGGGTTCTATTGGGAGCCCACCTCTTACTAATTCTGCTGGAAGTGAACCAATGGCATCTGTCAGTTTAGGCCAGAGGCAGTTATCAGGAGGCTTGACCCAGCATGGGAGTGCTGGAGCACAGTGGCAACAGCAGCCACAACTATCACAATCGACGCAACCTCCACCGCTGCCATCGTCTTCTCAACAACTGTTCCAGTCACACGAGCAGCAGCTACAACAAGAACAGCAGTCACCACGGCAACAGCTGCCACTGCAACAGCACTCTCAGCAACAAATGCAGCATCTTCGGTCAGCACAAGGCAGTTTGTATATCAGGCCCACCAATCCTCAGCTGGAATGAAGCAATCTTAACGGATTGAGCAGTTCTGGAAGCAGTCGGTGCTGCTAAGGCTTGGTTTGCATGCCCTTATAGCAGCAATGTACAGGTAAATTTGGCATTCTTTTTTTTCAATTCTAGTTAACCTATGTCAGATAAGGTAGGCCCTACATACACACGATTCAGTTAGCATGCACCATTAAGCAAAATTCTGTTACTTTATTAGCTGCTATTTTAGTCATCTTATAAATTGTGTTACTGAAAATGTTTTATGGGTTCTAACTGAAGTAGATTTTTCTTTTTGAGGGAAGTGAAGTAGATTTTACTACTACTTTCACTATGCTTTTTTTTCCCCTTCTGTCAAGTTAGATCTTTGGAGTTATTTTTAGATGAGTCAATATTCCAACCTTCATTTTTCATAGTTTTGTTGACTTTGCATTATACTTAGACTTGTTTAGCCTATTTGTAGGTGTTTTTATTTGGGCATCTCAAATGGTTTTAATTAGTTGAAGGGAGAAATAATATAATCGTGCCATGTATTTCATGTAGATGAGGCTGACTACTCCACAAGGGCATTGCAAAATGGAAAGAGGTGGTGATTGTTATTTGCAGGTTTTGTTAAAAAATTACTGAAGAGATGTCAATTGGCCTTTTTTTTTTTTTTTTTTTTTTTTTTGCCCTTTTTATCAAAATTTGGGGAAACCATGTATATTACCACTTGTCTAGGGCATTTGGAAGATGGAGACAGATATAGGTATGTGTACAGGGTCTCATCTCTCCAGTTCTTGTACGTTTCCCCACCTTTGGCCTGGTTTCCCTGCTCATGTGCAGAGGGGCCTATTTCTCTTTTTTGCGCCCCCAGTAGGTTAGTGCATGTATTTGTTACACTTGCAGATGATGTTGGTAGTAATCATTTATGGGCAAAAAGAAAAAAAGCCTTAGGAAATTTTGTGAATACAAAATCTCTGCTCTACACACCTTCCATCTTGTTGGTGTCATGATCTATCGCCGCCATGAGCACACCACTGAATTATTATTTGTATTTGCATCAAAAATTTGCATAATGCAACAAGTCTTGATGGCTCATCATCCCATCTCTCTCTCTCTCTCTCTCTCTCTCTCTATATATATATATATATAATTGAACATTTAAATTTGCTTTCCAGCAGTTATTGCTACTGGCGATGGATCAATTTTAGTATATTTCTTGTCATCTCATTTATGGTTGCCTAATTCGCTGACAATCCCCAAAGAAGAGGGTCATAAAATGATTGTTTGATCTTGTATATGATTTATCGTATGACTATATATCATAATCTTAAAAACAGGTTTTGCATGATGATATGCAATGGCTGATGGTCGTCTTGTGTCTTGGCAGAATATGCCGTTTATAATGTGGAGAGATCTAATTAGTTTTATGATTTATCTAGGCAGAAATCTTTACGAGAACAATGTTTATTTTGTAGCTGAATCCCATTAAAAAATGATTTAATTTAGACCGGTTCACCACAAATTGGCATATACTTTTACCATATGTTAATGTTCAATGGTTCTCATATTTCCTCAATCTCAGCTTCTTGTGAAAATTAAGCTGTAATAACTAAAAGGCTCAAAGGCAGTAATTAAAGCTACCTGCCAGAGCACTGCTTGATCAGAATATATAATTTTGGACCAATGATAAGCTGATTTTCACCATAGAATAGATAATGCAAGTTTCAATATTATTAGCTCGAAAAAGAAACACTGAGAAGGGCAAAATACTGTTGGTTAGAAATAAAAATACTGATTTATAACCAAACATTGGTGGAATTATTGGAGTGGGGTTTAGAGCCAGAAAATCCTAATGAGTAATAAAAATAACCTGAATTGCTAAAAAGATAGTCGAGAAATTTGTTATGCATGGGAAATTTATACTAGAAATGACCTCGCAGACATCCGTAATAAATTAGTTGAATATAAAGCTCCATGTTTGAAGATCCAAAAGCAGTAGGTTAGGATCTGAAAGATAGAGTTGCAGTGAGGTTTCTTTTTAACAGTGTTTTCGATATTAGATTAAAATATATCTAATTAAATTTAAGAAGAACAAGAGGCAGAAACCATAGAAATGGATGCAAAGGGCAAAGCAGGTTATAACAGAAACTGACTGTTAAATGAATGAGATGCAGTGGAGGCATATTGTTAGAGATCCACCATAAATGATTTCTTTGAACATCAAAAGATAAGAGTCTGCACATTACTTGTTTACAAGGATAAAAGGAAATGAATATGCAGTTTCTGACATACAAACACAATCATACCAAAAAAAAAAAAAAAAAACCTGTACTGCATCAATTGTATTTTCAATCATTAGTCATGGTATTGCTACCTGTAAGTTCAATTCATTACGATCAAAGCATATTTAAAAAATAATAGCAAATTCAACTTGGATTAAACCCTTAACTAAAGAACTACTGCTTAATTGCATAATCTGATAGAATAAAATCATAATTCAAAAATTGTTAGCAGTAACCCAATTTTGACTATAAAGAATGTTCATTGATTTCTTTAAAATTCATGGTCCATCATCTTCAAATCCTCCCTCAACCCAAAAGCTGCAGAAATCATACCAACAATTTTTTTCTGTGAATCTAAAATCATTTCAATTCGCTTATTCTCCATCTCCATTCTCCACTTCTCTGTCTCCTTCATCATTTCCATTTTTTTTCTTTCCATTCCTACCATTCTCTCTGTAAATGCTCTAATTTCTCCAGCCAATCCCAATTCCTCCTCCACCACCACCTCCTCCTCTGCCATTGCCATTTCCTCTCTCTTTCTTTTCTTCACAGCTTCCCTTAAAAACCCAGAATCACTCCCTGCAAATCGGTTAACAATGGTGGGTTTTCGCAGTATATAATTGATACTCCTTGACTTACTTCTATACCCATAATCTTCTTCTTCTTCTTCTTCTTCCTCTTCTTCTTCCTCATTGTCTTCTTCCTCATCATCAGTATCATTAGGTGGTGGTGCTGGTGGTATCAGAGTCAATGGCTGTGCAGAGATAGGCATCGGACCTCGGTCCAACGACTCCATGAGGTCAAAATACTGCCAGGAGCAAACTCCGGTGACAGACAAACGCCGTCGCTCCTCGCGGTATCGTTTCCGGAGCTTCTCCATCTTGTGGCGGCACTGGATGACGGTTTTTGTTGGTTGGTTGTAGTCATAGCCACAGCGGGCGGCGACGGTAACCGCCACCTCTTCCCACTGGTTGGCTTTAAGTTGTCCTCGTTTCAAGGAGTACCATTTTTCTTGGTAGGCTCGGATTAGATGGAGTGTTTCTTGGTGAGTCCAGGGGACGGGATGGGGTTTCTTGGTTTTCGGCTTTGATGGTGGTGATTCTGGTGGCGGTGGTGGAGAGGGAGATGGTGATGGTGTAGCCATTGTGGGAACTAAGGGTTAGGGTTTGGTGCGTGTGGTTTTGTTGTTTGGAGTGGGGTGGTGCTAGTGGCGGCGGCGGCGGAGATGGCGGTGGTGGTAGTTGGTATTAGGTGGGAAGTATGCCAACTAAGCTTGGGCCATTAGAACTAAGTTAAAAGGATCCAAGCCCGAATAATTTTATGAGCTAGCCCATATGTGATGAAAAACATTTGGGCCTATTATAGCCCTGTTCACAAGCTCAACTTAATTACCTACGAATATGTAAATAATTCTGCACATAATCTAGTGACAAAAAATGAAAAAAGAAAAAATATATTAATTTATTTTAAATTTAATATATAATTTTAGCAAATTATATTAGAATATGTTTTATTTTTTAAAAATAGAATCAAATCAACTTTTTTTTTTTTTTTTTTTTATGGAAATAAAAATTTAAAATTTTCGAGAATGTTTTTACATTCCATGGCATGAAATGAAACATTATCCAAATTGCTTATAGGTTCCTCATTTTCTGTTTTCAGCCCTCTAACTAAGTCATAAACAATCGCCCTGAGCGTAGAATGTGCGGAATTTAAGGCTTGATGCCATGATATGAAGTTCCTTAAATATTTAATGGTTTTGACTTGACCAAGTTCCGTAAACAATCACATCCTTTTTAGATCACCATTTCTCCATGCTTTCAACTTTCATGGAGTGCCAAGATATAATATGATTGTGTAAAATATAGGCTGTCATGTATAGAACAGATCCCACCCCACTTCCACAATAGACATTATTATTTAAAAAATTGAAAATTTGAGCCAAATTACTCTTGCAACAACAACACAACACAAATCATGATAATGATTTACGATAATTTATTTAAGTGGAGCAACAATATATCATTTTGCAAAATAAATAATGCCAAATTGTTATGGATGTCAATGGCTCTTGCACAGATTAATGTTGAAACAACGGACTATGCATTTAAGTTGCCTCAACTAAAAAACATAAACAACTTGGTAAACCTCTTTTCTAAAATGAGCATTGGGTTTCAAATATCAATGTGGTTATATATTGTCAGTCTGAGAAGATAGCAGAAAACAAAATTTAATGATATTTACAGAAACACGAGGAATATTTTACATGTGTGATAGCTCTCTTTCATGCTTATTTGAGATATCTTGAAATATATTGCCGGGCAAAGAGTGATATGTTCTTTTCTTCTGCAGGCTAAGAATCTGAGGAAAAAAAAAAGTGAAAAATTAAAAATGAGATCACGCTTCTCAGAGTGCAAATAGTAGAATGAATACAATCCTGGCATCAAATGAGAGATACCTTGAATGCTAATCCATTTGAAGCTGCTGAGACAATTTGCATTTGGCCATATCGGAATTCTTGAGAATGACAAGACATTGTGTAATAACAACATCAACAAACTTGTTTTCAAAGAAATGCATCTCATCATTCTGGGGGAAATGATCTGCTGCAGTGTCTTGGCCAACAAGAGTTCACTCCCTGCAATTGGCAAATCTTGAACAATCAGCATGCCCATCTTGTCTAACGTAGTAAACAATCAGTCTAGTATAGAATACGTTAACAGACAGTCTAGCATAGAATATGTTCCATATTACAAAAATAAGAAGATACGCAATCTTTTACAGGCATAATTTGCAAGAATTAAATGTGCAGCATAGTTAAACTAAGCCAAAAGTATATATTGCAGTTTAAAGAAAATGAAACATCCTTCGCAACAATCACATTCACTTTTGGCTGAAAAGCAAAACAATTTTAAATATGATGTGCTGATAATCTAGAAAACCACAATAAAAAATTCTGGCAACTCATCCAGAATAATACAGGAATAATGAATAAAGTGGATATACATGCTAACACAATAAATGTGTACATAGTTCTTTGTATTTTCTATTTCGTTGTAATACACTTATTTCTGTCAAAGGGAGTTATCCTTCTGACATTTTAACTTGGTTTGTGTGTAATTTCTCAGAATCAGCGGCCAGTGCTCAAATTTTACAATAGCATTTGGTAGCTTAAATCATCTGACTGATGGCAGTGAGGAGATGGCTAAAGCAATTAGACTAACGTACGAGAACAGAATACTATATCTAGGTTTTGTTGCACGAAAAGCCACCTCTAATGAATTTTAGCAACTTACAGCTAAAGCACTCTCTTTAAGATTTTCCAGTGACTCGGCCAGCTCCATCTGTTTTGATGCAGTTGCAAGCAGTGCCTGCAAAATAAAAGCTTAGTTTCAACAAACCAATTAAGAACAATCAATGTTTAGGGGAAAATAATGATGTCTTACTTTCTTTGTCTTCTGTAGATCATGTTCTATGGATCTAATTCGACTCAATGATTCATGAAGCATATCCTCTTTCTCAGGAGGAATTTTGGTAGGTTTATTAACCAGCTCATTTACCATTACTTCTAAATTTTGCAGCCTCTGCCAGCATGGGTGGATGGAGCCCTCTTTCATTTCCTGTGAAATTTGGTGCTCTTGAGAACTTGAATCTGTCAATGGTGGGTTGCGTTGGTTTGGTGGTGGGCTGTCTGCATGTTGGGCTGTAAAAAGTCTCCCCATCCCTGGAAGGAGAAGATATATCCATGCTAACAATTTGAGCATGAAGTGAACTATAAAACTCATTATATGGGGAATGAACTTCTTCTGCACCACGATTGTGCTTACATTGTTGGTTGAATCATCTGTCAGAAGAAGAAGATCATGAATATCTAATTGTTTGCTTGCAGAAGGAATATTTATAGATAAAACCAAATGATTAGCTTTTCTAGAGGAAGGAAAAGATAATGACAAATGAAATCCTCGCACAACATTTATGATGAATATGCAATAAAAGGAAATCAATTTTTACAAAATTAATCTGAATATAATCAGTCTGTTACAGTTCAGACTATCTGAGATGACGTACACTCAATAGCTCTTATACAAGCACCAAGCCAGCATCTTCTGTTAGTTTCAAAATGTGCAAAAATTTGTTGAAAGACAGTTTTAAGCACTGTCAGTATTGTCAATTTGATAGACCGTATGGTGTCATTTAGCTATTTAGCCATTTCTGGGCCCTGTGCTACTTGTGGACACCATTAAAACCTATAGTCTGATAACCAGCATCAAGTACAGGTATATGCAAGGCAATGCAGCATTGAATTCCATTTTTCTCTGCTCCTAAGCAAAAGGAAATTTCAAATAGCAAAACCACCTAAGAAATTGGATAATCTTAGAAGTTCTGGCACAACCGACTATAAATTGAGAAAACAATAGACTTCAGATTTATATCCAATTTAAGCATGGAGGCACAAGTTCTCCAACATATGGCCATGCCAAACTGTAAGCAGTACCGTATGAAACTGAAAATGAGTTCTGGGACTGGATGACCGACAACACATTGTATCACCATCACATGTATGAATTAAAAAGAAAAAGAAAAGAAAGAATAGGTAAAAGAACCACAAAACAGCTTATGATGATCTCATCATTTGATATGAACCAACAAATTTTGAGGCAAGGTTTAATTAAAAGGAAAATTTTCAGGTCACGTACTTGTTGAACTAGAATCTTCAATCCTTGCAGGCATATGTTCAACCATGCTGCAGACAGAAGTGTGGTCACCCGTTCTTCCCTAGTATAATATAGGAGCATAGTAAGTGTAATAGCTGTATACATGAACTGAAAAGTGATATAATCGAGATGTTGACATATATAAAGGTGTAGCCTGTCACTTCATTTAACAATAGCACAAAGCACATTTTTCAAACAAATTTAGAGAAAGAATAATAAATTGCCATTGAATCCAAATGCATGAAAAATGAAATACCAATGGACACATAAAGGGCATCATTGCCTATTTATGTAATCTCTAATGAGCACATGAAAATTTTAGTTTCTAACTTCTAAACTGATTCAGATTTGCAATTGTTTCACAAATTTGAATGGAAAACAACAAAATCGTTTGGTTTAGATCGCCAAATAACTTCAAAATCAAGACTTTTACATGAATAGGTTTCACAAAGTACTTCCTATGACCAGCGTTCACATGAATGTGAGAAATTAAACTTTTGCCAAAAGAGTAAAATTTCAAAAGCTACTTTCAAGGAATTGATAAGTTGATTGTTGATGTTTAAGACAAGGCAAAGTTTAAGTCTCCTTGATTGTGTTCTACACATTTTTTTCACCCATTTTTCTTTGGGTTTCTTCAGTAAACACTAAACAACATTAACATCTGTTTGAATTCAAATGAGAAACTATGATTTGTTCAAATTTTGGTGCTTGGAAACTATTACATTGTAGGTTTAATTGACAAGGGGAGGAGTTTTTTACAGTTTAAAACCAACTCTCTAACTCTCTCTCTTGATTGAATAAGGGAGGGAGATTGCATGGGAGAGGAATAATATGAGAACCTAGAAAAATCCCAAAGAGAAAAAAATCAACTGAATTCTATCAATACAAATTTATTTAGAAAATGTAAATTTAATTACAAAACCAATTCACTTAAGTTCTATAAATGAAATTAAATAGAATTTCAGACATGATTTATTCATTGAATTTAACAGGAAACTATTTCCTGAGAAACTAGCATCAACTAAATCAGTGACCTAACTAGTTCAGGGTATAAGTATAACAATAGGAGATTATATAAGATCAGAAGATATTAGGAATCAATCCATACCAATTAGCATTAAAGAGAATCCAGACACCTGAAAACCAAACTCTAGAAACTTACTTGCTCAGAAAGTGGCATTTGTTGAATGAAAGTTGAGGTATTTGGCTTTATATCCAAGCCTGGATCAGCAGAAGATATTTCTCTTCTGGAAACCTGCATGAAGAAATATCATGTAGCTATATATATACAGAAGCTCATAAATGATGATTTAAGTGAATAATTGTTCTGCAACTCACCTTAGATGCAAATAACTTGATTTCTAAATCATCATCATCAGAAAAACTCTTCATTGTCCTCAAGTACATTGATTCTCCAGCATGCACCAGCTGAGAGTAAAGTCAAAAATTTGAGTTCCAGGCATGAAAGCAAATAGTATATTAATGCAAAAATTGAAGAATGCAATTTTCAAACACCAATATTTACTAATGATCAGTGCTGCCAAGGCTCAAATTTTGCTTGACACTGACAAGGATCATACTTTCATTATTTCTGGATCATTCCAGGGTCCTTTGTCAGATCTGAGACAACCACCTTCATTTGGGCATGAACAGGATCCACCAAGAAATTCTGGCAATTGGCTGTTTTGCAAGAAAATGCCAAAACAAATTTGCAGCATGAGTTAAAACATTCCAGCTGTTTCATATCGCACTAATAGAAAGGGAAAATTCCAACCTTGAGTCTATAATTTCCAACAACTTATTTTGGAATTTATTGCCTAAAACCTGTGGAATCATATCAGAATGATTTAGTATTAGCTCAGAGTGATTTTTGGTAGCAAAAGAAAACAAAAACTAAAGGACTCGTACATTTATCTTAGAAGTAGTCTTAGGGTCAAGAAAGCTTTTTGCTGTGCTCCATAACAGTTTGAATGCATGACTAGCATTGACAATGAACATCTGATGTAATGTCTGTTAAGAAAGAACAATTATAAGAAGTGATCACCAAATGAATAAACAAGTAACTCAGGCAACATTTCTATTTAATTTCATTTTAACAAGTAAAACACCTCAGGATAGTTATCACCATCAATTTTCTGCATACGCATAACTAGATCATTTGCAAGCTTTCCAAAAGTCACCAAATTCTGCATAAACAATAAAATGTCAAGCGAACAACAGCAGAGTAAAAACACATTTCATTCGTGGAATTGCAATAAATACTCTTGCAAGCTCTAAAATTACCAGGCCATGCACATCCAATATTGTTATTGTAGAATCTATGTGCCTCTTGGCTGCAATAGAACATGCAGGAAATTTCTCAGAAAAAGTCTTCTCAAATCCCTGAACATGATATTTCAAAAACCGATCCGCTGTGGTTACACTCATTAGCTTGGTGGGTTCAATTTTTCCAAGTCTTTCAATATAAACAGGTCGACCCTCTTTGTCTACACCATGGTATCCATGAGGATAATATCTCTGAACTTCTTCGTATTCATCATATACAAAATCCTAAACAAGTAACAGCAGATCAATCAATCAGTTAGAAAGTTGTAAAATAAAAATAAAAAATCTGTAAAACAAATGATCAGGTAGCATAAAACTTTCAGTAGCAACTACCATTAAGTTTAATTCAATAAAAAATGGAAGCACCATTTGTTAAATGCCAGTCTTCATTTCAGCTAAGACTTGGTTTCGTGCATCAGATAATTATCTCACCATTCAATTATTTCTAAAACAAATGTGCTTATCAACAGTAAAAAATGATACTGCAATGAGATTTTTACCTGTAAAATAGAATCTACTCCATGCTCTTTCCTCCAGTTGAGCATTTCTAACCACATCAAGAGTGTTTTATCAAGGTCGAATTTTCGAGCCTTTAGAAACCTGAAATAATGAAAACTCAGTTCTCAGCAATTAAGTAGAAATGTAGAATTATAGGTTTTTAAAGAAAAATATACAGACAAATAGTTATAACAGAATTGTCTCCTATAGTTCTGAAATAGCTTCTTGGAAAATGGAAGCACTAGAAGAGTGACAGAACTATTTCTTGGAATTTTGATACGACAAAAGCTCAGAGCCACTGCATCCAAACATATAAATGTGACAAATTATATCCGATTTTCAATAGATGCACAAATTTCATGTTCAATTGATAGTTCAGTAATAGCCCTAAAACCATTTTGCCAAATCTCAAAACGAAACTGGATTGGTTGGCAATCCCATAAATATTTTCCAAGTCCAGAACCTATACCATCATCATTGAATAAGCAAGTTCTAATCATGCAAACTATACTTCTTCAGTTCTGAATTGGTTCCTCGAACATCTAATCCACTATACAACGTTGCTTCTTATCAGAAATCATTGAATTGCGCAAATCAAATACTATATTAGCAAAGTACAGCTAATCACTGAAGCAATTGAATTACCTCAATAGAGTGTGGTAATCATCATGACGAGGAGGAAGCAGATCTTTTCCAATCAATGTCTGGCGAAACGCATTCACAGCGGCTTCCTCCTTGGCGTCCCGAACATCATTGATCGAAATCGCAGCGAACCGGCAATCCGCAACACGCTTGCCGCGCTTCCTAAGACTATGTGTAAGCCTAGTAGATGCACTCATTGCCTTTTTCTTAAGAGATCTAACCTTCGTTCTTCGTTTCTCATCTTCAGAAGTCTCCAGATCCAAACCTTTAGCCCTTTCATTCTCCTGAATCCAAATCACCTCCCCTGCCATTCTCGTTTAACGTCCAAAATAACTGTAATTCAGAGATTAAATCAAAATCAAAATATCTCAAAGATTTATAAAACCACAAATACACAAAACAAATCTACCAGATCCGCCATGATTCTCAAAATCAAGATCCAGAAATTAAGATCATAATAAGGAAAAAGAAAAACCAAAAACAGCATTCATTACTGACGTAATTAACAACATTATTATACCTTTTTTGATTTAAAGAAAATCGCATTCAATCGATTTAGGATTCAGAGATTGAATTTCTATATATGATATGAAATGGAATTGCTTTCAGATTACGAAGGTATTTTGATGCTTTTTTTTTTTCCTCTCTCTAAAACGTTATGTTGTAACTTATAATATAAAATAAAAAAACTCTTTTGTAATTGTTTATGGTTTCTCTCTCTATAATGGAATTAGAATATTTTGGCAGTAAAACAGATTCGGGAGCTGAGGAACGCAGCTGCAGTGGTTGCTTTCGGGTAACGAGAACGACAGGTATGGTCGTTTTCAATTGCGTTTTTAATCAGAGGAGACACAGAAACGATGTCGCGTTAAACGCCTGTTTCCGTCAATGTTAAAACTTAAAAGAATCAACATATTTATGAATGATAGTTCATTCATTCTATCATCAAAATATTCAAATTCAATTTAATTTTAATTGATTTGTATTTGAATTTGATTTAATTTTCATTTTAAGATTGAATGATATTTGATTCCATTATAAAATATTTAAATTTTCATTTTAATTCACCAAAAATCAGTTTTAAATCCATTTTTTTAAATATAAGACATGAGTGTATATAATATATATATAGATTGATTTGATAAGTCACTCAAATTCAAGTATATTATAATATATAATATACTTGATTTAAATAGCTTATAAATTTGATCAATTATTTAAATTTAAATTATATTTTATATTATATATAATTTAAGTAATAATTTATTAATTCTTGTATGAACTTACTCAAATTTATTTTAAATTTATTTTAATATTAATAAATATATTTATTTTAACTTTTTTTTTTATAGCAATTTAGTTAAATTGAGTTTGATATTTTATAAATATATGTTGAGTTCTAATATAAAATTGAAATTCAATCCAATCAAATTTTGAATATTAAATATTTCATAGTTAATTAAATTGAATATAAACTCAACATTATAATATTAATTTAATTTAATTTTTGATAAATATAATTTTAACTAAAATTTAAATTCCAGATTTCACATTTTTAAAATGGATTATTGAGTAGTACGGTTCGTTGTCCTTTTATTTTCTCTCTGTTCCAGTTTGCCGTTTGTTAACGGAGTATGGTGGTTAGTAGGTGCTCTTTGTATTTACGCTACGCGTGCGTAACAAACGAGCAACTTTTCCTCCTGGCCATTTTTGTTTAGGTTTTTTTATAATGTTTTTCTTAAAAAAGCAAAGGGTGTTTGCTAGAACTACGTAACTGTCCAATTAAATTATGCCACGTGGTAGTAATTCTTTATTAATATTGACTAAATACCGAGCTATGAGTATACGTCAGTTCTACAAAAATTAAAAAAAAAAAAAACTAATGATGCACTAGTTTTATAGGCATTTGCTTATCAATGAAAAAAAATAAAAAGTAAAACTATTTAAGAGTCAATAAAACTTATTTTAATGATAAGATTAAGAAATGAAACAATACATCAAATTTTTTAAATATTAGCAATTTAAATCTTCTTTATACTAAAAAATTATATATTACCAATTATAGTGAATAAATATAAATTAATTTCCCAAAAAAATAATGAATAAATGGAATAAATTTGATTGATTATAATATTTTTTTTTCTTCTTAGAGTTTTTTTTTTTTAGTTTCTAGTAATTTGTCTCTTTCATGAGTCATAAGGATATAATAAGTTTTTTTTTTTTTTTTTACAATGAAAGTTCAATGTGCCAAAACAAAGGTAATTCTATTAAATTGATGATAACTTTTTGTAATTTAAGAGATTCGAATATGAGATTTTTTTTTTTTTACATTTTTTAAATGAGATGTAAATATTAACTAAATCAAACATGATTGACATACAAAATTAAGATTTAGTAATAATTAAATATGGTTTGGAATAAATTAATATTATAAAGTTTGATAGTATTTATTTTTAGATTTATACTCATTACTAAGACTTTATCATTAAATAAATGAATTGACTAGAACACTGAAAATTCAATTTAGAAAAATAAAGAAGTGGCAGCATTGATCTAGAAGCCTTTCAATTATATTATATAAATTTGATAGCAATTCAATTTACTCACCACTTGACTTTAGTAACGTATATAGGGACAAATGGAGAGAAGATTCAAAAGGCAAAGATTACAATTCAATCACCAGAGCACGTGGCGGCGGTGAGTTTTTGAGAATCAAAATCATCATAATTAACATTATGAATCCACAGTTTAACCTTCAAAAAGGAATTAGGAAAAGTCAAATTATCCGTTTGAATTGATATCATTATTATAATTATTACATTTCAAATTTCAAAGAGCAAGTTATAATGATTATTTTTGGCTTATTTCCCTTATCATTATCAATTAAAACAGGCAAGCTTATTATCCCTATTCAACTTCTTGACTGTTCAACTCCGGTGATGTTTACATTTTACCTGTCATTGGAATTAGGTTAGACATTGTTTATAAATCTACCCAAGATTTCATTTGATCTAGAAAACAATAAATTACAAATATTTACATCAGCACGGTATTTTTCAAGATCCTGGAAGATTCATTTATCAATTTTTTTGCACTAAGATTCATTTATCAATTTACAGAAGAAGAAAAACACAATTTCAATTTTATCAATAATAATATTGTGTAAGAATACTTGCCGCAATTGCTGCCTCTCCAAGGCTAGAAATAAAACTAGGCAATCTAAAATTGGTGTGTGTCAGTCCATCACATGCACCAGAACTCACAGATCTAGAACAATAACCAATTCACCAAAAATAGGTTTCACTACTCCACTGCATGTAAGGCTCAAACAGAACATATATAAAACCTTAACAAGATACCATTAAAATCCTATAATAAATAGGACACAAATGTTTTTTTGCTCATTGTTCTTTCTTCTCCTCTTGGTTATCATCATATTCATCATCGTCATCGTTATCGTTATCGTCATCGGCATCTTCCCCACTGATGTCCTCCAAAAATAAGCTATTTCGATAAAGTTTGCTGAGTTCGCCTCTGCCATCGTCTTCATTCAGAAAGTGAAGACCATATTTTATGCTGCCTTTGTGTTTAACAAGAAGCCACCGCAACAGTCGGTCTTCCTTGTTCAGATAATGCAGCTCCTTGTTGATGTTGGGTGTGGCCATCATTGTCATCTGCATAAGTTGGCCCTGAACAAGAATAATAGGACCAAGAGTGAATTTCACCAATCAATTTATGTAATTTCTTTTTTAAATTTCTATCAAATTCCTAGTCCTCATCTTTCTCATAAAGTTACTGTCTCACAATGCTTTTATGATTCAAACCAACTTAACCTAGGACCTACACTAATACAACCCGTTCTCACCACCATAAAATCCTAAGCCTATGGGCAAAACAGTCCCTTCTCACAATATCCATTTCTTGTACTATTAAGTTTTACCTCTCATGCTTAAATACTGAATTTCAAGGGAAACGTAAAACTAATCATGTTCATGAACAACCAACCCTGATTAAATAAAAGATTCATAAAATTTATTTGTCTAACACTACGGGCAGTTTAAGATTTTGCTTTGTTTTAATACTATATGACAGTTGAAACTTGAAACTAAACTATGAACTAAATAACAAAAAGGAATAACATATAAATTGATTTGAACATACTCATATCAGTACAAGCATGGATTTATATGAGAATTAACCCAGTAAAAGTTTCTGAAGAAAACATGAAAACTTGCAAACAGTATCATTCATTAAAGGATTTAAGTATTGCCAGTAATTATTTAAAAACATAAGACGCTTGCAGGACAAAACTCTGACAACAAGAACCAAAATTATGATGAAAATGTAAAATCTGAACATGAAAATCAAAAGATTAAAGAAAGAAACCTCAGTAAAATCTAGAAAATGACAGCAGAAGAATATTCACCTGATAATATCTTCCATCAAGCTTCTTAATACCATAACCCAGTTGAATGGTGCCAAATGATTTTATATCAGTAAGAACGCCATTTCTACTGTAAACATGTTTTCCTACTCGAGCTACCAATTCCATCAAAGCTTCCTTCCTTACATGAGGTTTCAAGAGAAGCATGCAATCGTAAAGAGGCATTTTTCACCCTTCTGCTCTTCCCCAACTGAACTGGATTACTGAACTCCTGAAGCATAATTCTTCATTAGAAAACTATGATCTAAGCACACTTTTCATTCAAATGATTCTCACTTAAAACTTCTCAATGCAAAAAACAGACTAGACAAAGAAGGAAGAAGTTAGAAATACAGGCAGAAGACATCAACTGATCGAGACAATCAAGTAAAATATGATAAAAAAATAAAGAATGCGGGAACACACAAAAAAATGGTATTAATGATTTAAAATTTGTTGCCAATTGCAAAATCTACAAATGAATAACAATAATATAAAGGAAAAAATTAACACAGAAAAGTCAACACTGCAAGAGGACAGCAGTGTGACAAACAGGGAATATTGAAATACAAGTCAGTCAAACTGATCTGGTTAATCTTGCACTTTAAACCTTTATTCTTGGGCTAAAGATATAATGTACGGCACCATCTATCTTGCACTGCTCAAACTCCTTCAGTCAAGAGCTGGTTTTGTGCCCATGTTAAATATATGCAGCTGTATTAACTTACTGCCTGGCAATACTAAAGCCAACCAGCTCGGCCAGCTGCAATCAGATTACACTTTATTGCTCTTGAAGAGTTGTCAAAACCAAGCTTGAGCCCCCCAGAAAACCCTAATATCTAGAATTTGGCCAACCTCAAATCACCTAATAAAGCCTGTTCACAAGCCTAATCTGATTTTTGTAAAGGCACTATAAGCATTACAAATACCAAGAAGCTTACAAATTTTTTTGTCATGTTTCAACAAACTTTTGTATAGCAAATCTTTGGTAATAACAATTCTTCGCTTATTGTTGAAGTCATCAAAATAGAAAATTAGGGTTTCGGTTGTGTAGTTTTAGGGATAAAAATTTGTTAATTTAACAAACCCAGATCATGATTTGCTCACATAATATCTAATCACCTACGATTCACAAAACTAAAGATGAGTAAAATTTTTCCATTTCTATTTAACAATTTCTAGGAAACTAAGGAAATGACAAATAAAACGAAACGCGGATCTACCTTTGAGAAGCTGAAAGGAGAGAGAGAGAGAGCAAGCAACTAGTGAGAGTGGCAGCGGTGAGTTCTTGTAATTGGTGGTTTGCTTAAACACTTTACCCTACTCTGTTCCCGACTGGCAAGTAAATTATTGTATTTTTTTATATAACGATCTATGTAAACAATATTATAATTTTTTATAATTTTTTTTTCAATTTTTGTTTAATAAAAATTTCTTAATGATCTAATTTCAATTATAAAATATTAATTAGGTTTTATTTAATTACCGTGTAAAAAACATTTATGCGGTAATTAAATAAAAACTTTTTAATTAATATTTCAATTTTATAATTGAAATTAGTCCACGAAGAAATTCTTATTAAGCAAACCATTGGAAAAAAAAAATTATAAAAAATTATAATAATGTCTAAATAGATCGTTATATAAAAAACTAGTGTTTAAGCCAAGCCACCAATTACAAGAACACACAGCCGCCGCCGACACTCTCACTAGTTGCTTGCTCTCTCTATTTTTCAGCTCATCAAAAATAGATATGCTTTTCATTTTATTTTATGATTTGCTTAGTTTATCTGTTCTGTTTGGTTTGCTAGAAATTGTTGCATTGGTAAATAAAAATGGGAAAACCTTTAGTTTTGTGAATCGTAGTTGAATAGATATTATGTGAGCAAACAATGATATAAGTTTGTTAAATTAACAAATTTTAATCACTAAAACTACACAACCGAAAAAACACTAATTTATCTTGATGATAGAATTGTTATTAACAAGGGATTTGCTATACAAAAGTTTGTTGAAACATGACAAAAAATAATAATAATAATTTAAGAGGAACACAGATTAACATATTGGCATACACAATTTTCCTCTCTCAATTAAACTCAAGGATTCAGTTTTAATCAATTAATTTTATTATCCAAAGACGAGAAGGGGATTTTAGCTTCCTAAAAAAATTCACAGTAGGAGATGGCACTCCATTCTCCAAACTGTTTCACGAATTTTTTTAGCAAACCAAAATACCCAAATAATAAATAGTAATAAAATGCATTTAGATTTTTTTTTTGTTCAATATGAAATTAAATCCAAGAAGAAACACAGATTATAAGAGAGAGGAAAAAGTTACCCAAATCCACAGCTGAAATCAACTATAACCTCAATAAAAATAGAACCAGACCCTTATATTTTGTGTGAATCGGTGATTGAGAGATTTTCCGGCAAGCTAAGAGGTGATTTAACTCACAAAATCAGAAATAAAACTAAAACCAAAACCAGGATAAACCCATCACTGCCACAATGAACCCAAAACCATACCCCTTCTTCGTTCCAAAACTTATTCTATATGAATCGGTGCGAAAAGATAGAGACAGGAAGTGAGAACAGGGGGAGTCAGTGAGAGTTGGGTCTGTGAGGATCGGGGTTGAGAGAGTCGATCTAAAAGAGACGGTGAGAGTCGGGAGGAGAGAGGGCTGAGTGAGGCGATCTGAAAGAGATGGTGAGAATCGGGTCGGTGAGAGCTGTGTCTAGAGACAGCTAGAGATAGTGGGTCTGATATAGTGAAGTGGCTGTGAATGGGTTTGTATGGGCTGTGTTGAGAGAGAAGCGGCTGATATCGGCGAGGGAGGAAGCAGGGTATGAGAGCTGGGTCAGAGATGGAGAGAGGCGGCTGAGAGCTGTGAATGGGTTTGTGAGGGCGAGATCGGTGAGGGTGAAAATCTGTTTTTTTGGGTGAGTAAAGAGTGAGCTGTGATCAAAAAGACCGAGTGAGCGGTAAGGATTTTTTTTAGACGTTTTTTAGAGAGAGAGAGAGAGTCAGTGATTTTGTGTGTGTGTGTGTGTGTGTGTGTGTTCTTCAGTGAGTGAGAGAGATTGTAGGCGGCTCCCCACAAAAAAATCCCTACCCTAAAATTTTAGGGTTTTATTATATATAACTAAGGGAGGGAAAAGCTTAAAATGTCCTCCAAATAGCTCTTTCTAAAATATTTACTCCAAGGCAAAAGTGAGAAAAATGTTAAAAAAAAAAAAAAAAAAAGACCAAAAGTACAAATAGAATCCACTTTTTTAAACTGATGATCAAGTGAGCTCTTAATATTTTTTTGTCTCATTAGACCCTTAACCTTTTCAAAATGGTACATATAAAACTCTCCTAAAAGGGGTGGAATAGAATTATTAAAAATTCTAATGCAAATAAACACCCTATATGCAATAAGTTACAATTTCAAATAAATAACAAAAGAAAATAGAGTTAGAGATAGCTTAGCCAAGATTTATAGTGGTTCGGGGCACAATTGTCTCTCCTATGTCCACTTTTCCTAAATCAAACTGATTTAGGGTTCCACTAATAGTTGGAATTCCACCCAAAGCTTTATAAGCTTAGTTCTTCGGGATTTCGCCATTTACAATAAATTTCACGGGATTTCATCCTATTCACTCAAGATACAATAATTTTTGTGTTTAGAGTCTCGCAAGACTTGGATAAAAGCTAGAATAATGATTACAATGAAATGCACTAATTTTGATTGAAGAACACACAAAGATAAAAACAAGATTGGTTTGGTGTTCAAAAACAGAGTATGATGTTCAAAGGAGCTTTTTGATTTGGATTGCAATTGATTTTCACTTAGCAATAGTTGTGATCTTATCTCATCCGCAGTTTATCTTCAGTAAGACCTTGTAAAGGAAAGATCTAGATTGTAGAATAAAAATCCCGGATGATGCATAGAATGATGAGAGCATGCTGTAGTGAATATTTTTTAGTTCATAATTTATGGCAGCAGCATCAAGTCTGATGCAATATGTTGTTGTGCCAATAATGGGCCTAGCATACTCTTTCATTAGTCTCCTTTCCTGTGCCATGTTTTTCTCATGATTTTCTAGTCCGGCTTCTTCAATAATTGGGTCCAGTATCCCTTTTTCTTCACCTACCCTGTGGATATTATCAATAAAAGGGACAATATCTCCTTCCAGAGATCTTCTCCCGTTCATAAAATTTCGAAAAGAAAATATAAACAAAAACTAAAATAAAATAAAAATATTGACAATGAAACAAATAAATTCGCCTTGCAATTCCCCAGCAATGGCGCCAAAAACTTGTTCGCCTCAAAATATATTGTCCAAAAGCGACCCGCAAGTATACAGGGCAATTGTAGTATATAGGAAGCACCCAAAGTCGTATTCTCTCAAGGAATTGTAAATGGATTTTATTTATTTCGAATCAAAATAAATTTAAATGTAAAAATATTTTTGTTTGATTTTTGAAAGGAAATAATTTTAAAACAGAAAATTAAATAATACAAAT
>CATKHJ010260350.1:0-14075 GCA_949750685.1 Vernicia montana
CATGGTGTAAAAATCGAAATTAACGAAGGAATTTAGATGTCATAATCAAAGTGCTTTTTCTGTGTTCTTATTTTCTGGTCTGGTTTTTCAAAAATGTTCTTTATTTTGGGTGTTAATTGTTTTAATTTTTGTTTTTTTTAATGAAATTAGGAATTCAAAGTTTTGGTTGGTTGGTTATTAATTATTATTTCTTTTTATTTTTTATTATAATAATTATATTAAAAAGTAATATTATTTATTTTTATGTTTTTTTTTTATTGTTGTTCATGTCATTTACACCAAACTAGTTAGAATCCAACAATTGTCAGAGATTCATCATCTCTTATCGATATCAGGACTCAGTATAAGGTTACCGGTTAGTAACTTAGAAATTACACTTAATTGTGATTTTTTTACATGTTCACATATTCAATTGTTACTTTTAAAAATTTAGACACTCAATTGTCCAATTGTGCTAAGTTGAGACAACAAATTTATCATTTTACCCCGTATAAATATAATCAGTTCATTCCAATGGCCACATTTCGCTTGGGAGGGTAAATAAAGAAATCAAAAGAATTAAAGCAAAATGAAAATAATAGGGCAAAGAGTCCATTGTTCAACGTTTTAGCTTATAAGGGAAATAGCCTGGGCTAAGTCACTGTGGGCTGATGAATGGAGTTTGCATTTTTTTTTTTTTTTTTTTGCTGCTGTGAGCCTATAAGTTATAACTAACACAGCTCAGTTTTATTTCTCAATTAATATAAATCTTACTATTATTAACCAGCAAATAAAACACTCAAATTCCTGTACTGCAAGCCTGTAAACATTAACCCAATCTCCCCTAATTTTCTTTACATATATGAATTGTTTCGCTTGCTGCAAATTCCAATTCCGAAGATACAGTACACAAACATCACATGCATGCACCCAGACCCAGTCAATAGAATGTGAGACTTGCGTCAGTCTACTAATTGAAAATAAAAAAGGCAGCACAGGCACCACCAAAATAGGGAAAAAGAATACACAAAACTTTAGCAGCAATTATAGGAACTCTTGTTAAAGAATATGGCAGACCCTCTGTTTTCTTTTTTGCTTCTTGGCCTTTGGAGGTTGCAGAACTGCTTTGATGGCAGCATCAAACACTGTCTTCACATTCTGCATGTACAATTGAAAACTGTTTACCAGGCTGCATATGCTGAACCAAAATACTACAATAAATTAAGGATTTCGAAACTAACATAAATACATATATTATACATCATGTAACACCGGTTAAAACTCCTTACATCACAAAAACTATTGCATTTCTAATATAGAATTAAGATTGTCAATAGTGTCGCTTTATGATGGGGTTCATATCTTATACTATATAGTGGGATATTAGACAAGATGAGGTGGATTACATATAGACCAACCAGGATGGGACCAATAAATGATGGCCACTCAGGAGATAGATGGACTGAATGACAATGCAAAGGAAAGTATCCTTGGAAGGTGTCTACATGATTGGCATGTGAGCCAAAGGACAATAGTCCTGATGTGGTACCAAGAGTTTTGACATTAACTAATGAAACTGCACTCTTGAGAAGGACAAGGATCCAAGCAGTTAAGCCAAACAAGCTGTTTTACCGTCCATTTCTTTCAAAAGGTCCAGAGACATCTGAGCTATGGAAGGCCCAAGCAAGTTGATCATCAGGAACTCACTAGTAGAGCTCCACAAGCATACAATGTCGAATTGCATGCTGACTAGTTTGCCAACACAGGTGTCAGGTTGAAAAATTCACTGAGCTTCAGGTTCTTTTGGATGGACTGTCATTTAATAAAAGGACATTGAACCAAGTGGCATGGGGTCATGAACAGATTCCACTGTCCAGAAAATGCAAGCACGCGGTATGTTTGATGACAACTTATAGAAAGAATTACTTCTAATTAAAGTTCCTCATTTAGACTTTAGCTCAAGATTTCAAGGTTTTCTCTTGAGTTTTTATACTTGAAAAGTATTGTAATTCTCATGGTACTAGAAATGTGCTATAATTTCCTAGAATGGACAAAGAATATACAGAGACATGACAGGAGAAATACTAAAGAAGCATTATTATAATGCTAGAGGAGAACTTTCATTTACTATCCTTAACCAATGGCTTTATTATAATTTCGAGACAAACCTGCTGTGTCTTAGAGCTGCATTCTACATATGCCAGAGCTCCTATTTGCTTCTTTAGCTCTATACCCTGGTAACAAAAAATTCATTGTTTCAAGGACCCATGATAAAGTAAAAGGTCATATAAAAAAATTCCTATTGGTTATTTTTTATGGACCAATGGAAATTCCTACTAGCTATTTCATTAAACAATTTTTAGTATCACAAGCCTACCTAAAGGAAAATTTTGGTGGCAAGAAAGCTTACCTGCTCTGTAGAAATTGTGCATGCCCCAGGACAATCTAAGTGAAATTGTCCATCTTCTCTCAGATCTGCTATTTAAAGAAAAATGCTTATTACAGCCAAAAAAAGTGACAGTAGTGACAACCAAGCAAAGTTCATCATTCAATATGCAATTCTATTTACACCACAGCATATGTGCATACACTTAAAAGCAAAAAATGCACAGAAAAGCACCAAATAGTATGCAACCTATTAATACAGGATGTGTATGCATCATTACTTGCACTAGAGATTTACAAGGAATATATGGATATGAAGTGCAGAGAGAACAAAAAGGAAGGAAGTCTGCAATGGACATGAACAGATGCCTATGATAGCCCATATACTAGTACATATCCCACATATTTGTGAGCTTATGAGCACTTGCATATGAATGAACCTGCAGTATATGCAGTGGAACTAAATGACAGGTGGAAAAAATGGAAAAATCTTTAAAAAAAAAACTTTTTGCCGTTAGATCCTCTTAATCAAAAGGCTGCAAAAACTTGAAAAACATAGCTTTTCATGCTTTGCTTTATACTTCATCATAAACACTTGATAAATAGACCAAAAACATAAAAAAGAAACACCTGATAATTCATCACTAAGCAAAGTAGGTTTCTGGCAATATCCACTCACAGAAGCAATAACTAAACATGGGAAAGAAATTATCACCTAGTTTAGTCCCCACAAGAATAATGGGGACTGATGGGGCATAATGTCTGAGCTCTGGGACCCACTTCTCCAACCAAAAAGGGGCGAGAAAAAGGAAAAGCAACACAACAAATAGAAGAATCAGAAAAGTATATACACATTGTTTAATACTATAAATGAAAGCAGAACTTGTAATAGGAATGTAAGCAGGGGGAAAATGGAAAAACAAAAGAAAAAGAAAACAAAGGAATTGGATTTTCTTTTCAAAAAAAAAAAAAGCTTACCTTTTTTGATATGTTCTCGTAGCTAGGCCTACTTATGAGAGAAAAGGCAAGAATGAAAACATCCGCTCCTCTATAACTTAGAGGCCTTAGCCTGTTGTAATCCTCTTGACCTGCATCAGATTATACTCCAACTTAAATGATGACATCTAATTGAATTAGTTTTATGAGACACTTCGGAGGCATGATAACAGTTACTCAAAATTAGCTTGAAAGATCACCATTGATTGCAAGTATTAAGGTTGTTTTGCTATAGTTAGTCTTCAAGAGCATAAGAAAACCTCCAACATGGTAATTAGGCATCATGGTAATCCTAATTATAAAACATATAAAAGCAGGTTCAAATTTTTTCATGACATTATAAGTAAAAGTAATTCTTAATTAGATGTGAAGCACCCATTTTAAGGATTTCAAGCTAGTGATGGTTTCTCTTTTCATTCGGCAAATGCATATGCACCATCATATGCTTTCCATTTTAAATTTGGGAAAACAAAGAGTATTTCCTTTTCCTTTTTTTTTAAGATGGGTAGTTCCACCATTTTTCATGATGAGCAATGCACTTAATTAAATCAATAAACGAAATTGGACAAGAGCATAAAGGGTATGCTTAATAGACACTTACAGTTAATTGTTGTCCAAATAATTGGACAGCAAGAAAGTGGGAAAAAAAAAAAGAACTTGACAAGCATCTGGGGTTGTAATGGTAATTGTATCAAATGATAGCCATTTTCTAAAGACTAAAGCTATTTCACCATACTTTGCGCTAAACGGACAAAGCATTAGGAAACAAAGCAGTCAAAAAGTGAAACTTTTGCTTCCAATTCAACGAATTAAACAATACATTGTCAGATCACTTTGATCAATGGAAGAAGAATTGTGTTATATGATATATCCCAACTAAATAGAAAACCATGAAAATTAAAGAGAAAATTAACAATTCTACAGAGGAATTGAGAGAGAAAAAGTACCAGCAGTGTCCCAAAGACCCAGATTCACAGTCTTCCCATCAACCATAACATTGGCACTGAAGTTATCAAAAACAGTGGGAACATAATCCTGGCAAGAGAAGAAGAAGAAGAAAGAATATCCCACAAGGGAAAAGACCAATTAGAAACCAAAATGCACATAAAAGAAAAACAAGAAAAGGGTAAAAGAATAGGAACTAAAAAGAAAGAAAATTGAATTACTGTAGGGAAGGTGTTGCTAGTGTAGCAGATAAGAAGGCATGTCTTTCCAACAGCTCCATCTCCAACTGTCACACATTTGATAAACTTTGTTGTTGTAGCTGCTGCTGTTGCTGTTGTAGCACTCATTTTTTAAGACAATTTTCTGATTTCTTTTTTTCTTCCTCTCTTATGGTATAGTTATGGTTATATATAGAGAGATAGAGAGGTTAAAGGGAAAAAAAAAAAAAGCAACAAAATTTTCTTAGCTTTTTGTGAGGAAGAAAAAGATTTTGGAATCACTTTAATTTGAGCTGTCAGAGAGGCAAAAAGAAGAGAAATAGAAAGGCAGGCTAATTCCTTTTTTTTTTTTTCAATAATTTGATAAATTTCTACAACGCGCGACACTGATAGCGTGCGAGTACAAGCTTTAAATGAAATTCAGAGCATTAATTGAAATTTTCCAAAACAGGCTAAATATTTAACAATAATAATTAAAAAAAAATACTTCCTCCGTCCCATTTTATTTGAGATATTTTTTTTACACAAAATTTAAAAGTGCATTAAATAATATGTTATTTTTTTATACCCTTTATTAAATACAATTTTTCATAAATTTTATGTGAAAAGTTGAATTACTTGCTCTATTTTTTTTATCTGTCGTTTTTTTTTTTTAAATAATTGATGTTTAAGATAGTGACACAAGAATTAAAAAACTTATTAAATAGTATTGATTGCAGTAAAAAAATACTTATATATGACTAAATTATCTTTTTATTACACTATTCAAACTCTATTAATATTAAGTAGTATGTATAACAATGAATAAGGATAATATTGAAAAAAAATATCATTAATATTTCATTGATATTTTAAAATGTCAATTATTTTGAAAAAAAAAATTCTCTAAAACGTGAATTATTTTAAAATGGAATTTTTTATCCTTTTCCCATTATTTTTTTGGAAAATTCCTGTATTTGGGTATTTCATATTTGAAGTAAATATACAATTTATTTTTCAAGTCATCAACGAAGAGCGTGGGCAGCACGACCTATAAAGAGCAAGTGGGCTTCAACGGTCCGTTACCCCAACGACAACAACGGAATGATTACCGGTTCCCGGCCAGGTTATGGATTTCCTTTGCAAAAGGGAGTCACCTGAATCCACTCTGTATAATTTTTTTTTTTTTTTTCTTATGAAAGCAAAATGCAGTTTTTATTTGTTTACTCTTCTTTTTTTTTTTTTTTTTGGGAAGCTTTTTTATTTGTTTACTTATTTTCATTCATATTCATATATTAAAAGACAAATGAATAAATGAATATTTATTTATTTGCTTAGCTTGTTTAGTGACAGTAACTGGTCATCGGATTGCATGGTAAGGGAAATTTTGTTAATGAGTGGTTTAGAGCTTAGACAGAGTAAAATGGAAAGAAGGATGTGCATCTGAAATACTAAATGCTTTCAGTTTGTATAAATAGATTGATTAGTTTTAAAGAAACACAAGTGAAAAGAAGTAAAAGGGAATTAGTTGAAAATTTTGAAATTATATACATACACTATCAAAATAGAAAAAGTAGGTAGGTAGCAACCTCTCCTATTATATTTTTGTTTCAGACAAATATATAAAAATGCCTCATTTGTATGGTGTTGAATGTTACATATGCCCTCTAAGCAATTGATTCAAATATTCTAATATTATTAAAAGCCTAGAGGTGGAGTTGGAAGGATTTGAGTGAGTGGAGTCATTTCTGATATATTTTTAAGAAATAAAAAAAAGAAAAACAAATATTAAAATCATTGAAAATGTAACAATCAGTTGTGAAAATTAGTTTAAAAAGGTATAAATTATCATGAATTTTATTATTCAAAGTACTTCATTGCATGAAATCTACTATTTAAAGACCTTTTTTTTTTTTTTTTTTTTTTTTTTGGCACAAATACCATTTAAAGACTACATTGCAAAAATATACAAAATTTAATGTAAAATTTTGACTTGTACAACTAACAGCAAAAATATGATTGTCGTTTATAAAGTTATAAACGAACAATTCATAAATTGTTTTGTAAACGACAGGTCATTCTCCGATTGCGTATTATTAGAAACGACCGACGCTGATTTCAGAAGGATATATGAGAGAGAGAGAGAGAGAGGAGCAGACGAAATGGGATCGAAAGATGCAACAACGCCATATCCAAGTGCAGCGAGAATCGCCGATTCTCAGTGCTACCCTCAATACACTGCGTCTCTCAAATGTAAGTTTTACTTTTTTTTTTTTTTTAATAGTTTTCAATTTCGCACTTCTGTTGCATCTCTTTCTTCTGAAAAAATGCAGATTAGATTTCGTTTACTCTTTGATTTTGCATCAATTACTCTCTAGGGCTTTGGATTGGATGGTTCTTATGCAAAAATTATAGGAAGTGTTAAGTTTTTAGTGAAAGCCCGACAATTGACTTGTATAGCTCTAACCAAAAATCAAGGGCTTTGGATGATTCTTATTTCTCTATGGACTTATTACTTTTACTTTCTTCTATAAATTGGCAGAATTAAATTTGGCACGAGTTCTGTCTTGTTTGTATTTTGTAATTGATCGAGCATCTTTCAAGTTTAAGTCTTATAATTCATTTTGTCCAAATTGTGATTATTGAGCTTCACATCTTTTCTGATGGCTAAATTGCCTTCTGTGTAGTGCTAACGGAATCCCCTCTGTTATATATAGCTTACTTATACACTGCCTCCTCTTTCATATGTAAGCTCTACCCTATTTTCAAGAAATACCATCATGTTGTTTTTTTTTGTAATTTACCTTATGGTGGAATCCATGCTAAGTACTTGTAGTATGTCTTTTAAAATCTCAGTTTGGCTCAAAATGTAGTAAAACTTAAAAAAAAAAAAAAAAATTTGGCAGCAGTTCTCTTCTTTATGCCTTACGGTAATTTAACCCAGTTTATTCTGCCTAAGTTGTTTCTGAGGTTTACATTGTTCTACAGCATGTTATAGTTAGTGCTAGATTGGTTTAGATCTATTCTTCCGGTTCCTCGAAATGCTAGGTTTCTGGTAACAATCTCTGTTTTGAATCCTCTCTGTTAAATGCCACTTCTAGAGATCTAGTGGATGACCGCTCAAGATTTTGTGCTGAAATTTAATAATTAAATTGAGGACTAGGGAATCTTAAAATCTCCGATGCAGTCACATGGGATGTTTTGATGTTCCTTGTGTTTATATCAGATGAAAAAGAAAAGAACATCTATTGGAACTGGCTTTTTGTTTTATAATGACAAGTAACCTTATATTTAAGGCTTTGCTTTTTTTGTAGTCAGTAACGAGTATTGTCACCTCAGGAATTTTGCCTTATTGTTTACATTCCCTAGTATTTTTACTCTTTTCTAGACATGCCTGGCTATATTTTTAATTCAGTCAATTTGTAGGCCTGGAAGAGTTTAGCTCAGACAAGAGTAAATGTCAAGAGCATTTTGATGTCTACAAGGAATGCAAGAAAAAAGAGGTGTTGTTTTCACTCCTGCACATTATTTGATTTAAAATTTAAAGTCTTTATTCTCCTGTGCCCCATTTTCACACGTTTATTTGTTTGTTTCTTTTTTGAACTTTCACCAAACTAATACAGATTATATATGCGTGCTTATATCCTTCCTTCTCACTATTTTTATGTTACATCATTTTGTTCTTTTTTTTTCTTTTGACAGAGGGAAGTTCGGCTGGAACGCAACAGGAGTAGGTCCTTCTTCTCATGAGAACAGTTATGAAGATTTGCTTAAACTTTATCAGATAAGAAATTAAGTGAGTGTAAAAGGAGTGCCAATCCCATTTTTCTTCCAGAACTATCCTTGTAATCCTTTGGATTCCAGCACAAATTATAGAACTGAACTTTAGTAGGTTATGGATAGAGCTGTTTTAATAATGTGCTGCTTCTATATGTACAGCAGTGTTGGATTTGCATGAAGCTATAAATTATCTTATTTTGACAAATCATGGTTTAGGCCACTTGAGAATCTGTTGTGTTCCAAGCAATGTGAATATTCTTGAACTTTCAAAGATCTCAAGATTTTGTTGAAGAGGAATCGTTCCCATGTTTTTTTTTTTTATTCATTAGTTGCATACTCTAATTCGAGGTTATTGCAATACTTTTTCAGGAAGCATGAATTTGCATTAGTATACTTGTGGTTAGTACAATAGAGAAATTTCAGGAAAGTTGTAGGTAGGTTATCTGACATTTGCAATGCCTATAGCAAATGACAGGTTAGATATAAATAATTACTTTGCAGATGAAAGTGTTACTGTGTTGAAATAATTTAGAAATGATCAAACCTATTTAACTATAGCTGGTAGCCTTATTTTACAAGGAAGAAATTATAGCTGTTGAAGAGAATGCAACATGGGACTACACCTTCAATTCTAGAGATCAGGGCTCCTTGTCCTTGTAGTTTCATTTGTGCAATTTGAGCAAGGCTCCCGCACATCTTGGGGTGAAAGTCTTTCTTCAAATCTTCAACAGTTCCCAGCATGGAAAACAAAATTGTCTGCCACCTTCGAGGTCACACTATTTTTTATTGCAGTCAAGTTCTTAGGCCTCTCCACATGACCATGCCAACATCATAAACCTATGTTTTTCCAGGAAATGAAGCTGACTTATTTACCTGCTGTATGGAAGATGGCATTTTGCGAGGCATTATTAAGCTTACTGATGTGAATAGGGCTATTTAGTATTTACGACAGGGAATAAGACAAAGGCTAAATTTTCCAGATTGGCTACTTTTTTTTTTTTTTTGAGATCGAAGGTCAGATAGGCTACTTAGGTGCCGGACTTCACTGTTCATTGATGTGAATATGTGTTAAGGTATATATTGATATACTAGACTACCATTGCCAATTGACACTGTGATGGTTCATTCAGACAAAAAAAAGTTTATTTGCAAATTGTGAAGGAAAAGGAAATTTGATTAAAGGCTTATTTAGATTGCTAAATATTATCAGGTGAATTAGCTATTGTGTTATCATAACCAATGTACTGGCATTGAGCAGTTGGTAAAATACTTGGGCATCTTAAAATTGCATTATACAGCTAATACTGACTACTGTTAAGGGGAGGGCTATTATGTGAATGATAAATTAATAGCCTAAACAATTGGTCAAGCCAGCTACTAATTAAATTTTACTAAGAGAAAATTCCAACCATTAATATTGATCTCCTCAAATTCTAATTTTCTAGGATAGTATTTGGAAAGCATGTAGGGTATTTCACATTAGATGCTTCTTTGGTTCAAGAGAGTCTCCGAACATAGAGATTAACTCCATTTCCAGCTTGCAGGAGAGTGATGGTATGCCAGTGAGAGCGAGAGGCTAAACTTGGATAGAATGAGCGATAAAATCACCTTCAGTTCAGTCATAGCGAAGTGTTGGCCTGCACAGGTTCGAACACCAATTCCAAATGGCATGTAAGCCTGAGAGCTCTTGGTAGCTCCAAGAATTCCATTACCAAATCTTTCAGGATTGAACTGCTCTGCATCAGGCCCCCATATATCCGGATTCTGATGTACAATTGGAATAGGAATTTGAATGTTCATTCCTTCGGGAATCACAAGGTTGTTGAACTTGGTATCTTGCAATGCCTCTCTTATCACAAAAATGGCAGGTGGGTATAGGCGCAATGTTTCTTGGATCACCATTGTGAGCTGCAAAGCAAAGTCCATAAAAATATAATTCAACAGTTTCCGTCCTAATTTAATTTAAATGGAAGACTTACTATTTTTATGTTCCGAAGCATTTGAGCATCTGGAAGATTATCTTGACAAATTTGAAGAACCTCATCCCGAGCACCAGCTTGCCAATCTGGATGAGCAGCCAACAACATTAAGGTCCATGACGCTGTGATGGCAGTGGTTTCATGGCCAGCCAAGTATATAGTCTTGCAATTATCCACTATGAACTTGTCAACACAGATATTCGATGAACTTTTGGCTCCTTCAAGTATCATTTGCGATAGGTCCTTGTCCTTCTCATGGTTATTAGCATCTGCCCTTTCCTTTACAACTCTTAATATCATTGAGTTGATTTCTTTCTCTAATTTCCATATCTCTCTGTTATTCTTGGTGGGCAAATACCTGAACCCAGGAATCCCAAAATACCCTTTGAACATAACATTTTGAAGAGTTGTACGATTGGAGAAATTATCTTCCTCTGATGGACCCATACTGGACCACTGGTTGACATGATGCTTTGGCCAAACAGAGGTCCACAATCTTTAGACAAACAAGAAGGCTTCCCAAGGTTAAGAGAGATGTGTAGAGGCTTATTTCCTTCACCAATCACCATCTCGATATCTTTTGTGCATAATAGCTGAATGTTTCCAGTTGGTCCTGCACCCATTTCTGTAATAATGATGATGTCGTTTGTTTCTCTTTGGAACAAAATAATATGTCATATGTCACATAATTGGGAAATGGACCTCTTTATTCCTCTGATTAATTAGACGACATACAATATTGTCCAAAAATCATCATCATAATAAACATGAAATGATTAATTAAACGACTAACAATGAATTTACCAGCAATAGAAATGGGTTGGTTAGGATGATTGATTTTACTCTGACTCGTTTGAATTGGGATCCTTTTAATTACAGGGATGGTTCCCAATAGAATATTAGGAGATGGAGGAGGCCCTCTGATACCTTGCTTTTTAATCCTTGAATTAAGCCTCCATGCTCTCGCATACATGATACAACACACTGTACATGTATACAAATAAACCCAAAATCAGCAATAAAATATGTTTTGCCATCTCACTTGAAGAAGAACCTCCTTCCACCTTTTTGCTATATTTTAATTTAGGGAAAATTATTATTTAACCCTTCGAGTTTAACCTAATTAATTAACTAGTTCCTATTTTCTGAGAAACTAACTCATTAATCCTTATATTTTGATTCCGTTGTAAGATTTAGTCATTTCGTCTATTATTTCATAATTTTCCATTAAAAATTTAAAAAAAAAAAAAAAAAACTAAGAAAATAATATTTTTTACCCAAAGTACCCTCATGTTCTTTTTTTCTTTCTCTTCTTCTCTCTCACCAGACTGCCTTGTCTTTTGTGCTCTATTACCACCACCACCATTGACTGAAGCCATGTTTGCAACAACCGTCACCGATCATCATGATTCCAAATTCTCCAACACAGAATTTTCGTGGGCTTAATTTAGAATTTAAGACATGGCTGCGTAGAATCTGGTCTTGCCATCTGCGTAGACCATACCACTTGTTTCTTGTAATTTAGTTTGCTTGAATTTAGGATTTCATAGCTTAATCCCCCTATATCTCTCTCTCTCTCTCTCTCTCTCTCCATTTATCCCAACCACAAATCCAACAAAGCCCATCGCCAGACACAACAAGCTTTGGCTCGATTCTCGCGGATCTGGCGAGCTTCACGCAAATCTAGACTCGCACTCCACTATCATTAGCCTTCACGAGCCACCTGCGACCTCCATTAAACCAGTTGCCGGTGGTTTCGCCGTCCATATCACGTCTCCAAAAGACTATGTTGCCATCGAGTTACACCTCTCCACTGCCAGTCCTCTCGCACTGTCAGCCGTACTCCTCCATTTTCGCTGATCATGACCCAAGACCACCGCTCACCTCTCAGCTGCCATCATCATCAACTCACGACGTCGAAATCATCCTGAACCATTGCCGAATCTCACGCCAACTCTAGCTACCTGTTAATTTGATTTTTTTTAATTTGTTTGATTGTTAGGTTTCTTACAAATTTTTGTTGACATATTGCATTTCTTTTTACTGTTTGTCATATGGAATTTGGATGAAATGCCTGTTTCTTTTGTATGGTGAAGTACCTGGACTTGAATTGTCATGATCATAATCGTTAATTTTTTTTTAAATTTCAATTTCAATTTTTTTTTTATTCGTTTCTACAATTTGGAACATGTTGTCAATAATATTGCAAATTGATTTCTATTTTAAGTTCTGAATCTTGTGCTTTTGAGAGGATCAGATTTGTGCCCAGGTTGATATTTGAAATTCTAAACTTTGGAATTAAATTCTCATGCTTTGATCTTCCATGGGTTTTGCTGCACTTTTAATTTGGAGGCTTAAGAAATTTAGGTTATTTCCTTTATAGGTGGGAAGGAAAATTTAAGGGCAAATGAGAGTTATTTTAGTCTTTTCATAGGTATTTAAGGGTGAAAATGGATGGAATGACTAAAGTGTTAACGGAATTAAAATACATGGACTAACGAATTAGTTTCTAAAAAAGTATAGACTAATTAGTTAATTAGGTTAAATCTAAGAAATTAACTAATAATTTACCCTTTAATTTATCGAATAATCCATCAATTATTATATTATAATTAATAAATAATTTTGAAATAGTAAAGATTAAAATGTTAATTATATTAAATTTATTAGTGTCCTTGGGCACTTGTAGGACTTATTGGGCAACCAGCTATAGTATTAGGGGAAATTTTCAAAACTAACCAAAAAATGAGAAAAAATTACTTTTAACAGTGTGAAAACTTTTCTTTCAAAATACCATGCATAATTTGAAAATTATCTTCTATACGATAATATACCTCTCTCTTTCTCTCTCTCTCTCAATAAATAAAACTATGATTAAATTTTAAAATTAAAATTAAATATTTATTTTAGAAAATTTGAATATAAGTGTTTGTCAATTTTGTTTTAGTGATTACGTCATTAGTATTGAAAAATTATTGTTTAGACTCAATCTATTTAGGTCCTCTTATATAAAATAAGATTTTAAGAAAAATTTGGTATACGTTAAGTATATGTTTATAATCTACAACTACTTTATAAATTATACATATACAAATTGCAAATTTGAAAAAAATAGAAAGATAAATTAACAATAAATAGTATATGTATACAAAAAATTGATACACGTTAAGTATGTTTGGTATCTGCAACTACTTTGATATATACATATTGTAAATTTGAAAAAATTAAAAAGATAAAATATTAGTATATGGTATACGTATATGAAAATATAGTATACGTTAAGTATATGTTTAGTATCTGCAACTACTTTATATATATACATGTTACAAATTTAAAAAAATATAAAATATAAAATAACAGTAAATAGTATATGTATACCAATATTTGGTATATGTTAAGTATATATTTGGTATCTGTAACTATTTTAATATATACATATTGCAAATTTTAAAAAATTAAAAAGACAAAAATAACAGTAACTGATATACGTATATGAAATATAGTATATGTTAAGTATATGTTTGATATTTGCAACTACTTTATATATATATATATATTACAAATTTAAAAAATTAAAAATATAAAATAACAGTAAATGGTATATGTATACTAAAATTTGGTATACATTAAGTATATGTTTGATATCTGCAACTACTTTAATATATATAAATTGCAAATTTCAAAAAATTTAAAAGATAAAAATAACAGTAAATGAGATACGCATACGAAAATATAGTATACGTTAAGTATATGTTTAGTATCTGCAACTACTTTATATATATACATGTTACAAATTTAAAAAAATATAAAATAT
>CATKHJ010260353.1:0-24894 GCA_949750685.1 Vernicia montana
TTAGCTTGCTCAGACACTTGTAACTCATTCAAATCATCAATCACTTATCATATAACTCATAGCTCATAAAAATACTAGATTTACATCTAATAACTCATATAGCGAATCAAATGAATACGCAAATGAACTTGGGGTATTACAACCTCTCTTGAGTAATTTAATCCCTAATCCCTAGGTAAAGCGTAAGGAATCTCTTCTCAAACACAATAAAATAGTTCATGTATTAAGAACAATGAACAATAAACCAAAGGGTTTTGTAGGCCTATCTCTAGTGCCCCAAGTAACCTCCAATCCTTATGAGTAATTAATCCATATTAATGTATCTCTACTCATTTAACATGGGAACAATATCTAATCAACAAGCTAGCAATTGCCAATTAGAATAATAAGGTTTATCATAGAAATAAGACAATAAAAAATGAATTAATCAAATCTTATATTATTCAATCCATATAATCAAGAACTAGGGTTCATCAATATCTAAATAGAAAACAACTAGTTCATAATAGAATTCAAAGATAATAAATAAAATAAAGAAGAAATAAAGAATCCCAAACCATCCATGGATGATGTTGAAGAAATCCCTTCTTCAATCCTTGATTTTCCCTTCAAATCTATACAAAGAATGGATCTTTAATCTTGATTACACTTTCAATCTCTCGAAAATAAAGTTCCTAAACTATTTAACCAAGGGAACCTCCAAATTCCTAGCCGTACGGCTAGGGTTATTCCTCTCCCTCTTTTCCTTTCAAAAACGTCTTTAAATAAGTGAAAATATTGTCTACACGCCTAGGTACAAGCCCTTGTACCTGGGCGTGTAGGCTTCTGCCTTTTTTTTCTTGAACAGGGGTAGGTACATGGGCGTGTAGCTGGGCGTGTTGGCTACTGCTTCTTCAATTCTTTGCCTGTTTTCTTCCATTTTTTCTTCTTGGCTTCGTAGTTTCTTGATAGACCGATCTATGGCTCCTAAAACATAAAATAATGCTGGAAAAACACTAAACAAACAAATTAAACTCAACTTAAGGATAAAATACATTAAGAACAAAGGGTAAAATATAGTCAATTAAACACTTATCAAATTTCCCCACACTTGAGTATTTGCTTGTCCTCAAGAAAATTAAATCGCAATAATAGTAAGAAATAAAACCTACCCTCTCTAGTCAAAGAAATTCAAAAAGATTAACAACAATTTTCCAAACCTTCTTAACCTCCATATTCACCGAAAAACCATGGATTTGTTAGCTATTCTACATTTTAAAGCTTTGGAGAACCCCAACTTCCATTTCATGTTGCCAAAAATAAGAAATTTTAGTCAGGCGAGGATTTTGGACAATTTGGGCTTGATGCATAATCATCCATAGCCCACTCTTCGTTGTTTACATGAGCACATCATTGGAATTGAGGTATTTTCCCTTCCTCATACTTTTAATTTCATTTTGTATCAGTCAATTTGAGCGGATATCATATGGAAAGGAGCAATTTTTGCAAAATGGCCAATCTGCAACCCCTGGGGCACATACCCCTGAGCGTGCCCCTTATGTGGGGCGAGTGCCCCTCGCTAAGCCTAATGCCATAGGCACATAGGGCCTAACATGCCCCACGCATGCAGTAACCCCTTTGCTTGTTGTTTGCATCATTTCGTTCACGGTTCTTTGTCCATTCTATGTCTTTTCACTTCCATGAGTCCTCACTCACTTCAAAACATGTGTTGACTTGAATTTGATGTTCAATTTAGTCAATCTCTATTTTGATCTTGACAACCAAATTGAATTGTACTAATGTTTTATCTAAGTGTATTTTAACATATAAAATGCCTTAGGAACACTTGGGAATCAAGAACTTGGAAGAATCTCTAAGTGTTTTGCTGGACTTCTAAGTCACGCCCACAATATAAGGATTACGCCTGCAATAGGCATGTTGTGATTGCTAATCAATTCAAGCTAAAAAGCTTGAATTTGACAAAGGTCCAGAGAGGTTCGCGGTGAGCATCGCGACCCACATCAAGAACTTGAAAAAATCTCTAAGTCTTTTGCTGGACTTCTAAATTGCGCCCGTAATAGGCATATCGTGACTGCAACCATCATGTTGCGACTGCTAATCAATTCAAGCCAAAAAGCCTGAATTTGACAAAGGTCCAGAGAGATTCATAGTGAGCAACGCGACTGCAACCTTAAGCGCCACAGCTTTTTCGCGACCACGATACCCATATTGCGACCGCAACATTCATACAGAAGAGAAAATCTCCAACGATAATATTGATCAAGCAATGAAGATTTGCCATGTGTCACTAGCCATTGGACACATATGAATATAACGACTGCTATATCCTTGTAGTGACTGTGAAATGATCATTGCGACTGCGATCAAGGCTTCGCAACGGCAATTCATCTTTAACAGTGCAATTAATGAAGATTTTATAGCTGTTAGGAAGAGATTTGGCTAAGTCCTTTTTATAACGGCTCTTTGGTATTGGGAGGCTATAAATACTCCCCCCAATGGCATTCATTAAGTACCAACAACTTCTCTAAGTGGCCAAACTCTTATATTTTGATTTCTTAAGCCTTAATCTTCATTTAACACATTTTGTGTTTATTGTAAGAGCTTTAATTACTCAAGGGTTGGGTGTTAGCCTTAAAAACTTGATAGGTTTGTGAGTGAGCCTTAGTAAAACTCTTATTTAGGTTTGAGTGTGAGCCTTGTCAAAACACTTTGTGAGGTTTGAGTGTGAACCTTTTCAAAACACTTGTGAGGTTTGAGTGTGAACCTTGTCAAAACACTTGTGAGGTTTGAGTGTGAGCCTTATTAAAACACTTGTGAGGTTTGAGTATAAGCCTTTGGGAAAACACTTGTAAGGTTTGATGTGAGCCAAAACACTAAGTTAGGAGTAAACTTGGTAAAACTCCATTAATAGTGAAATACCCAATTGAGGTTGGGGAGTGGATATGATTGGTTATAATCCGAACCACTATAAATTTTTGTGTTCTTTCTTTTATTCCCCTACTCCTTGCTCATTTAAATTTTTAATTACCCACCAATTCAACCTTTCTTTTTGGTGCATATTGGGCAACAAAATTCTTTATGTTCATTCACCATAAAAAAAATGACTTTTTGTCTTTTCCCGCTTAGGATCCCAATTTGCATCATTTTGACTTTTTGCAACTAACAAAAAATTTTTCTATTTTATGGGTGAAAATTGTTAGAATAAAAGGAGACAGTAGTACTTACGCCACCTGGGAGTGGTACATACGGCCCTCCCCAATTGTGAAGGCTCGAATAGTATAGACAGGCTTCGGGCCTTTTATTCTTTCTCTGCTGAGGCAGTTGTCCTATTGTGACCGATGTGCCTTGTACGCCATTATGCAGCGATGGATGTATACCAACCATATGTTCCACCTCCCATTCGAAGAGATGACCATCACTTTGTTTGACCATGCAGCGATAACAGGGCTATCTTTTGAAGTTAATCCCATGTTGTTTAACGACTAATTCACTCAGCCCATTTCTATGGTCAAGTCTGGATATATGATGCATCTGTTGGGGCTTTCGGTGACTATGAGATCCCAAAACATGTTCTTACAATGATATCTGTTGTAGATTCAAGGATTGGAAGCCCACTTATGCCATTAGAATAGATCATTTGGTTCACTACTATCTTCTCTTCCTCTTCGGTGCAACCATCTTTGCTGACAATCAAAACACTATTGATTTGAGCATTCTCATGGCTCTGAGAGACCTAGACTAGATCTGATCTTATGTTTGGGGTCCAGCAGGCTTGGTATACCTGTACTATAACATGGGTCTCTCGGCTAGGCAGCATGAGAAGATAGGCAACTATTAGCAGCTTATGGAGCTATATTTCCCTTTTTTGCACCCATTTCCTTTATGTATTTCTACTTGCTTTAACTTTGTTTATTATGAATAGAATTGGGCTTTTGAGCACGACCTACTGCTATGTCCCCGATTTGATTTGTTAGGGGTGGAAGAGGGTCCTTTTCCCCATGCTAAGAAATGGGGTCAAAATCATTAAGATAATGAAGATTCACATGATTTTGAGCGACACCAGTAGCATCTCAACCATTTGACTTCTGATCAAATAAGCATGCAGAACGGTTAGTGATAACATAATTCACTTAGTTAGGGATACTGATGTCAGGTTTCATACTTTCACCAGGTTAAACAAACTCTAAGTCTATTATACCATAGCTACAGGAAAGTGCACCTATCGTTCGGGTAGTATAGCACAAAAGAGGTCGATCTCACAGGGAAACTATATAATTATTAGCTCAAACATTAACTATTGTCTAGTAAATTAAATTCCAAGGAAAACTAAAATTAAATTAAATTGAAAATTAAACTATATTAATTAATTGCATAAAATTAACAAAATCAATGAGAAATAATAAATGAATTAGATATCTAGATAGAGACTTTCCCTAGCTCCTCATATATTTCATGAATTACAAGATCAATCAAATCGAATAATGAATCAAGTTGACAATCCTAAAATTAGAATTAAATATTTCTCAAGTGAATAAATCCCCTATTCCCTAAGCAAATTAAATAGAATCTCTTCTTATTCAATTGGTTAGGCAAAGCATTAAGATCAAGGAATTAAATACAAAGGATTTTGTAAACCTATCTCTAGTGTCCCAAGCAATCCCCAATATTCATGAGTAATCAGATCAAATCAATGGTATCTCTACTCCTTAATAAGAAATCAAGCATCAAATCAACAAGCTAGCAATTGTTAATCAGATTTTATCATTATAAAAAATGAATATAACTCAACTCAAAGATGATTTAATTAAAAACTCAATCATTCAATCCATACAATCAAAATTAGGGTTCATCCCATCTAGATAAATAGAGTTTAGTTCATAGTAAATCTAAAGAACAATGAATAAGAAATAAGGTAAAGAAATCTCAAACAATCCGTAAAAGAGTTACTAAGAATCCTCTCTTCAATCTTGAATCACCCCTTAAAATCCACTCGAGTCTTGTTCTTCACCTTGATTTTCGGCTATGATATGTCTTCTCTTTCTCCAAAAGTTCTCCAGGTATGGAAACCCTCCAAAAGAATTCACCAGATCCCCTCTTCTTTCTCTTCGAAATGTTTTTTAAAGGTGTAATCTTTCGTTTACACGCCCTGGAACACACCCATGTTCTAGGGCGTGTTGGCGTCTGTCTTTATACGAGACTCAGCTCTTCAACATGGGCTGCAATACACCCAGGTACAAGGGTAGGATGTTCGACACGCCCTAGTACATGGGTATGTTCCTGGGCATGTAGACTACTATATCTCTGATTCTCTGCCCAAAATTCATCGAATTCACTCTTTAGCTGATCAATTTCCAAACAAATTGATCCATGGTCTCCAAATCAGCTTAATCTCTCAAACTATTCTGAAAACACACTTAATAAACAAATTAAACCTAATTTGATGATAAAAACACAGTAAGAACACGGAATAAAATTTAATCAAATATGCACTTTTCAAATCCCCCCACACTTGGGATTTGCTTGTCCTCAAGCAAATTAAATCAAGATATCAGTTCAAAATAAAATTTCCTCTCTCAATGTCAGAACAAATCATCAAAATAGATGATAACTCACTCATCACGAAAGCTTAAAACTTTAATCAAAAACCATTCTCAAACATGATAGTCATATCAAGAGATCTATATGTCAAATTCCACAAATTCTAGAGTCTAAACTACATAGTTAAAGATTTGTGCAAATTATTCCATAGCAACAAAAGTTAAAGCGAAGTAGATTTATAAAGATTTTTGCCTAGGTACTTGACCACTTCCTTGGCTTCTTTTTTTTTTTTTTTTTTTAACAAAATCATGGAACAAGACCTTATCTGAATTGTCATACTAGCCTTTTGACGCGAATGTAAACATTTGTGACGCCGACCCCTAGTTACTCAGCTAGAATCATAATTTCAAATAGCTATTAGCACTATTCATAATCTCAACTCCAGGATTTTAATGAGTCAAGAACAACGGAATAGATTAAAATTTAAAGCTTCTTTTGCTCATTCAACTCAACTCACTTTATATTCCAAAAGAAATAATCAAGCTCCTTAGAATATTAGGAATTTCTACCAAACCTTAACAAAAGTCATAATGGAATAACATAACCACAAAAATTTAACTAAGAGTTCAAACTCCAAACTATTAAACAACTCCCTAACATGACTACCACATCCAATTTTTGTAGATGATTAAGTCAATTAAGCAAAGCATCAGCAAGTTATTGTCATTTAAATGAAAAGCCATCCATTAAGAGAGTTACTATCACTTCATATTACTATCTCAATTCAACTTACTAACCCACAATGTACACCCTTAAACAATCCCCCCACACTTAATGAACACATTGTCCTCAAGGTGTTAAAGATAAAGAAGATAAAAAGAAGGGAGAAAAGAGTACTACCCTAAAATTGTGCGCAAGAATAAAGTTACAATTTGGGTATGCATCTTTCAGTATGCAAAGGCAAAAATTAAATGAGGCAGTCATTCGTGAAAAACATCAAGTTGAATTAGTATAGATCATAAATAAAAATGACAATACATGTATAATACATAACTAATCATTGCTCTTATAAGAAAGAAAGAAAATATGCCTAGCTTAGAATTGCCATTAGTTGATACAGTCAATTTCAATGCATCCTAAACTATACTAAATCAGCTCTTTACTTCTCTTTCCTAGGTCGCCCTCTACCCCTCTTCACATTTGTAGGGTTGCCCCTCCCCCTAGTTGGTGATTCTCTCGGCATTGGATTGTCTTTTACACTAGAAGGCTCAACAACTCTCATCATATTCTCAGCCTCCTTTTCCTCCTTCTCTATTTCCACTATCTCCTCTAGGGTGAAAGTGTATTCATTTTTAGCTAGATAGACCCTACGATAGGCATGAAAGGCTATGAGTTGTTTAGGGGTGTTGGCTGTCTTAGGGGCATTCTTAGAAGGTTTAGAGGTAGATGGACCAAGTTCCATCTTGATTATGGGTGTTTCAGAGCTCATACTTGCAATTTCTTTCAATGTGAATTAAATTAGAGCAACAATGTAAGATATGATCTACAAAATGAAAGTCTCTCGCTATTATGCTCAAAAGGAATGACAAATACATGACTTATGGATAACTTAATGAAAGTAGGTAATTTATGCATTCTTCATTTGGTTCCCACAATTTCTACATGACCTGGCGATGAAAAACAAAATGTCTAAAATAAATAAAACAAAAGTAAATAAAACATAAATGAATAAAGATAAAATAAAATAAAATAAAATAAAACTAGTCCTCATCTGTAGGGGCCATAAAATCATCAACTCCAATAGGCTCATCGTCATCTGCTGGAGGTGAAGATGGTGGTGACGGAGGTGGTCGTGTGGAGGGGACGAATCTCGAATGCTAAAAGAACTCCATCATCGAGTGCTCGATCCATCGCCTGTGCTCAGTCTCATCGTCTAAATGAGTCTTGATGCACCGATGTTGTTTCCGCATTAGGTTTATCATCCTTTTCTGCAGCTCGTGAAGTTGCTAATGCTGATGATCTAATCTTCCCACCTTGCTCTCCATTCTACACAGTTGCCGCTCTAAATCTGACCAACTCAGCGTTTTCTTGTCCAGCTGGATTGTGTAGAGGAACTCTAGAGTCATCTCTCTATAAGCTACCTCCGATATATTGAAGAACTCCTTCCACTCAGGTGTGAGGCGTTGCCCGAACGCCCCCCCCTCCCTCGCTCGAGAAAATTTTATGCCTTAAGAAAAGGTGAGCGATTTTTAAGGGAGTTTAGGTACGAGTTTCGGTGCTCATGATAGGGAGCGGCTATTGCCTCAAAAAATTGATTTGATTTTTGAAAAGGGTTCAAGAGTCGCCACCCTAATTTATTTAAATGGAAAAAATTAAGGAAAAATCCAATTTGACTCCAATTTATTAAAATTTGATTAATTTACCCAAGGATAAAGTCACTAGTTGTGAGATCTCGCCCGAGCACCGGTTCGATCCGCTAAGGGAATCGAAATGCTCTTCGGGAGAAACTCCACGCATTGGAAAATTATTTTTGAGAGGGAGTCGCCACTTTCATTTTAATTATTTTTATTGGAAAAATTAAAGCAAAACTCAATTAAGATGACTCCAAATTATCTCATTTATCCCACTGGAAAAGCACTAATCCACGAGTAACCAAAGAGGGCTCGGGGATCAAGTTTTGGTGATAAACAATAATTTTCTTTAGTTTGGCTAAGGTACAAAATATCTTCTATGTATAAAAGAAGATGATTTTCATGCATAAATGAACAAGAGTATGAATGAAATAGTTATTAATGATGCAAGAATTATGAATGACAGTTATAGAGAAATAAACAAAAAGCAAAATAAGATAAGAGAATCTTTCCTCTAGCCCTTATGAGTACTAGGGAAAGCACATATCCTCAATTAATTTAATAGAGAGAGAAAAAGTATATAAAACAATTAATAAAAGAAAGATAAAATAGAAAGGGGAAATATTATTTAAAATATTTTGGAGTTGATGCCTAACAGATTGACATGCCTGCGTATCCCATTGAATAGGAATCAAACCCCACGCAGTTCTCCCTTCTTGCGAAGGAGGGGTTTACTCAAAAGAGGTTTATTTGGTTTATTAATTTATTTCAGATTTTAAATTAATGAAGTTTAAATCTTTTCAATTTTAGACCGAAAGAAAGATAGAGAAGGATGAATTCTATGTCTGAATTTAGAATTACAAAATGAAAGAAGAAAGGAATTATACATTTACTTTTCTTGGCTTTCTCGCAGACAGGGTGAGCTTTTATTCTGGATCTGAGTTTCAATTCGGATTTGGAACTCAAAACAAATAATAACAACTTTAAATTAAAATAATTTTGGTAGATGGTGGATTTAGATATAGAAAAGTGATTTTTATGTACCAAAATCAACAGAATTTTAGCTATAAATCAAAACATTCTTGGATCCCTCCCTTTTATTTTGAAGATCTAAAGCAGTATTTATAGAGAAAGGATGGTGAGGAGGTGGGAGGCGGCATCGGCGGCATGCCCAGTATATCGGCCAGTGAGGCGGCATGCACCAGGTGTCGTGCAGGTAGCTTGGGTGGCACACTTCTGGTGCCGTTGGTCTGGTTCAATATGGTTCGGTTCTCTTACCCGATTTGACCCGATTTTGCACTGTTTTGATCTGTTTTAGCCCGTTTCTAATCTGATTTGGGCCTAGTTTGATTCTATGGGTTCGTAATTAAAAATCGATCGTCTGGGGGGGTGAAATTTTAAGGATTCACATCTGCTCCCTCATTAGAATTGTCTGTAAGGCGATTCTGATGATAGTGAACCTGGGGAATAGGGATGGAGTAATGTCTAGGTCAGTTTTTAGACATGTATGAAAAATCTGGAGTGATATTCCCGATCTTTTTGGGTAAAAGATCCTAAGGTTATCTTAGGATAGGTCTGCTTCTGGAAGGAAAAACTTTTTTAAGATTTAAGGTAATAGATTCTAAGGCTATCTTAGGATAGGTCTGATTTTGGAAGGGAAACTTAATTCAGATTTAAGGTATGGATCATAAGGCTATCTTAGGATAGGTTTGATTTTGGAAGGGAAACCTAATTCAGATTTAAGGTATAGATCCTAAGGCTATCTTAGGATCGGTTTGATTCTGAAAGGGAAAACCTAATTCAGATTTAAGGTAATGGATCCTAAGGCTATTGTAGGATGGGTTTAATTTTGGAAGGGAAACCTAATTTAGATTTAAGGTATGGATCCTAAGGCTATCTTAGGATAGGTATGATTTTGAAAGGGAAACCTAATTCAGATTTTAGGTATGGATCCTAAGGCTATCTTAGGATAGGTCTGATTCTGAAAGAGAAAACCTAATTCATATTTAAGGTAATAGATCCTAAGGCTATCCTAGGATGGGTCTGATTCTGAAATGAATTGATGCCAGTATGTCTCGGCGACTCTGAAGAGAGGTTGATTGATGTAGTATGTCTCGGGGACTCTGAAGAGAGGTTGATTGATGCCAATATTTCTCGGCGATAATGAAGAGAAGTTAATTGATTTTGGGTGAAGGAAATGCCCTTCGGTGTCTTTAGGAAGTGATGAGGATGGTCCTAGTGTATTTGGGAAGTGATGAAGATGATTTTGGTATGGGTTTCATTAGAATTGAACTGTCTGGTAGGCAACTCTGAAGATTAGATAGATTGGTCTTTTCTGGTAGGAGGAGGGTGTCCTTTTTGGTAGGAAGATGTTTTGTTCTGGTAGGATGATGTTCCTTTCTGAAAGGAAGAGGTGATTGTCCTTCTTGGTAGGATGAGGTATGAGGAAGATGATTGGTCCTTTTTCAGGAGCTCTGATTAGCGACCTGTTTAATATGAAATACATCTGACTATGCAAAAATTATGAATTGGATACCTTGAACATTTGAACTGTCAATTTGGTATAAAAATGCTAATCTTTGTAAATGATGGTGCCCCCATTTTGGAAGGATGAAAGATAGCGGCTTGGTTGTTATGCCCTAGGAGGAAAGTCAAAGCAAGGTTAGATTTTTGGCTTTTGAAGGAGGTCATGCTTAGAAGGCTCAGTCAGGTGTAGCCTGGAAGGTTATCTTGGAAGGCTAAGTCAGTGTTTAGGCTTTGGTGGAGATTATGCTTGGAAGGCCATGTGACTTGTCTGTTAAGAGTCTGCCTATGGATATGACTTTTAGAGGTGATTTGACCTGGTGACTTGCCTATAGCTTTGACCTGTTGGGCTGCAAGCTTGATTTTGCTTGTCCCTAAAAGTCTATACATCAGAAGGGGTTGCTTACTAATTGTCTAGTCCGATAATAGTTTATACAAGAATTAAAAGAACTAGAGTCCTCCCTTCCATCATCTGTGGAATCACTGAGACTAGGCGGGGAATTCCTTTCCTTGGATGTGATATGAGTAGAAATTAAGCTAGAAGGCAGTAACAAAGTGAGTTTCACCAACCATGTTGCTCTCAGTCTAAATAAGGAATCCGGTCTAGCAAGGCATCAATAAGAAAGATGCCATTGTATGTAGTTTAGAGCAAGTCTATACCAAACAATCTAAGAATATTTTCAGCATCATCAAGCATTGAAAGTCCTGTCTCAAGTATAACAAGAAGATATATGGCCTTTGGAGCTCTTTTTAGGACAATGTTGAATTCCTCATAGAGAGGGTATATTTCTGTCCTATTGAAGAGAAACACATGGGTTTTTGGATCCCAATAGGATACAATAGCCTCAAGAAGATGGGGGAGAATGGTTACCTTTTATAAATACAGCAGACCTTTCAGTTGAAAAGGGGTGAGACGATTCAAGTCTTGAGATGTTAATCTTGAAAGGATGTTGTCAATTTTCTATTTGCTAGAAGGAGCCATGTTGTTTTTTGGGGTTTTGATGCAATGGACTATTAAGGATAGGTTTTAAGCCCTGCATAAAGGTTTTAGGTCGAGAGGTGCCCTTTTATAAAGGTAAAATAGGGAGAAAATTGAATTCTAGTAGAATCAGAACCGGACCTGTAGGCAAGGGATGCACAAGACGTCATATGCCCCTTGTAAGGGATGCATAGCAAGCCACACGCCAAAGGGGAAGGGCGCGTGACCCCCCACATGCCTCTGGTAGACAAACAGCAATAATTTCTGGTTTGGCTCAATTTTGGGTTCTGTTTCGAGGGTACCTACCTCAAATTCCCTTGTATATGCCGAAGAACAATAGACAAACATTTAACAGAAAAGGTATATGTAATTATGAGGGGAAGAGTCAAATCCACAAAGTGTTAAAAGTACAAGTTGACAAATTGTTCAACAGTTCAAATGTGCGAACTATTAAAAGTCCTAGCCAATGAGTACAAGAGTTGGGGAAGTAAAGAGATGGTCTACCTAAAATGAGCATTAGGAGCCATCAAGTTCAGTGTCTTCTGAATTTGCTTCTTCTTCTTTTGGATCAGGTTGTTGCCTCCTTCTCTATAATTTAGGATCTAGTCGATTGGGGCCCGCTCCTTATTTGCCTCTAGCACCTCAGGCTTGCGCAGTCAGCTTCGCTCTACTTTCTTCTACAAAAGTCAATATGCATAGGCACATAGTTATAAAGCTAGGTAAAGAAAAAAGCATATAAAGTTAGGCATAACAGTTCCCTCCGGGTCCTATCCTGCATTCATGAACATATATGGCATTAGTATTTCCACATAAATTACATGTTCAGAATGAAATGTGAGTTGTACAGACTTACCAGCTCCCATTGCTTGTCTTGCGAAAAAGTTACAATATGATTCCTAACAGCAGAATACAGTTGGTGATAATGGTCAGCATCGGCCTCCCGGGAGATCTACAAACATAGAAAAGAGATGAGTACAATGTATACATAGCAAAAAGTAAAATACAAAAGAGAAGAAAACCTTACATGAGTGATGCGCTTGGGATCATTAGTAACAGCATGAGCAGTGATGGTATTCAGTACGATAGTCCTCATGATGTCGTCGTCATCTATGTAAAGGTATGTGGAGTCCATATGGCGGAAGATACGATCAACCTGTATACCAGGAAGGACAATAGGCTCACCATCCCCAGGCACCATCTTGCACACGAGAACGTTTATGCTGTGAGCTGTGTGATTGCACTAAGTCACCAGGTGAAATGGAAAAAGGAGAAGATTCTTTGAGCTAATGAGATCAGTAGGTTACCTAACCGACATCCTAAGAAGCTGCCATATCCCGAGGCATGGGGGTATCTTGAGTAAGGTACTGAAAAAGGGGAGGCACTGTTAAAAGGAGATATTGATCAATGAAACACTGGTATGCACCCTCCACAAATGGTTCTAAGTAGGCCTCAGCTAGCCACCTAGTCAGAGTAGTCTGCAAGACATCCCTATATAGTATGCTTGTGAAGCCTATAAGTGGTGGATAATAGGGCACTCGCCTATGATCTAGGCCCTGCTCCCACTAATGAACATTTAATTTTTGACCCTGGAGCCCGATGATGACAAACTAAATGGTTCTTTTTTTACTTGATTCATTGATCTTAGATTTTAGCCCATTTGGGAGGGTTTTGAGCTTTAATTCAAAATTTTCTCACGGATTCTTGAAATTTATATATTTTGTGTTATATTAAAATCTTAATTTTAGAGATTTTGAAGATTTATATTTTGGTCCTTAGGAGTCTAAAAAATTACGTTTTGGTCATTGAAGTAGAAGGGCCCTTGCTTTAGGCTGCCACCCAGACCGAACACGCCTTTGACCCCTCTAACAGCTCCAATTTGAAATCTTTTAAATTTTGAAAAAATTTACTAAATTCTATCCCCAATCCCAATAGATTGAGAATAAGGGATCATCTCAAACACATTTTCAGCTTTTTAAAAAAAAATTAAATAAAAAATGGAAAATTAATCTAAAAATATATAAACCAAACTAAAATTCATTTTGGGGGATCTCTCTACATTTTTTAAAAAAAAAACTATTGAGTTTGAGACCTGGGATATTTCTCTGGAGCTTCTGGACTTGAAGAACTAAGAACAGAAACCATTTTCCTAAACACCAACCCTTTAGGTTAGTGAATCAAAGCTAGAAAGGCTACTCATCAAGGTACAAAACTGGTTGTTTATGTTGCCTGTCGGGTAAAATGCCCAATTCCCTAGGATCACCACTACACTCAAACCTTTAATGGTTTGATAATGCCCGGGGTAGGAAGCTTTAATGGGCAAATTAATGTTTTCTCTATTACTTATTTACTTTTATCAGATATTGCAATCCATTTCATTTGATAAATGATTCATTTTGTTTCTGTCCATGTTATGCATTTTAAGATGTTAGGATTATTGTTTAAATACTTTTGATTAACGTTCTAGCCTCCAATGAGTGATCAAAACCAATTAATTTGATTTTTTATTTTAGTTCTATATGTTTCTATTTAATGTCAAATTTTTATTTATATTTATGCCATGTTATCATTCACACCATGTTTATTATCTGTTGCATCATAAAAATGGTGGGAGCAAGCCGAATCGGGGACCGAACCCCACTGCCCAAAAAGTGAGGGTGCATTGCATCACAGAGGCGCACAAGGGGTCATGCACCTTTTGCGTGCCCCTCCCTCATGTTTTGTTCTTATTTTTCCTTGCATTTTGCATTTCCAGACACCAATAATGTGTGACACCCCTACAGGGGTGTACATACCCTTATGTGCCTCCCATGCTTATGTTCTTCATGTTCATGTGTTTTTTCTTATATTTTGATTTGATCTATCTATGCTATCAAGTTTCTTGTTCGTTTTGATGTTTTTCATGCATAACATGATATTTGGAAACCTTCGAATGAATCAAAAATCAACTAGAGAACCGACGAAAGAAGAATCAATAGACCAGAGTCAATCTAGGACGAGGATAGGTGCATGGATCCCTTTGCACCCCTAAGGCAGGTGCATGGCCTCCATGTGTCCCTTGAACCTATTCTAAAAGATTAAGCCTTTCCAATTTCAGTTTTATTTTTTGTAATTTTTTCATGGATTCTAGGGGTCTCTGGGTAGTCTTAGGTTCCTCAAAAGAGGTCTAGTAGTTTAGGTTTACTTTTATTTTAATTATTTTATTATTTTTATGGGTTGTAAAGGTCATTTTTAATTTCCCCCTCACCTCTAATTAGTTTAATTAGACTTAGGGTTTGAACATTTGATCACTGGCATGCAACTTGGTAATTAAGAGATATTATGCATATAATTGAATCTTAAAATAAATTTCACATCACCTAGAATTGCATGATGCTTAGGTCAAATAATTGGTTAATTAACAATTATTTTGGCATGATTAGGCTTGCTTGCTTCTTAGTATGCATGTTTTAGGTTTTTGCCGCTTTACAACGTGTTATGTGCCAAGCATGGCAAATTGTTGAATAAAATTGGTAGAAATCCAATGCATGTTCTAGGATTCAAATGAATTAGGATGGCATGAGGCATATTTAGTAACCCACCAAAAGGCGAAGGCATGACAAGATGGTAACACTAAAGCAATCCATAAATTGCTTAATAATTGTTTGAAGGCATGCTAAAGTATTAAATAACGCACCATATGTAATGAAGTGATCGATGTTGTGATATACCTGTCATGTAATTAAATGCCCAAAAGGCCTAATGAAAGCATTCATTAATGAGACAAAACAATGGAAGCTAGTCTCATAGTTGGGTGGCCTGGATGCCTAACACCTTCCTAGGATTCTACTTAACTTTCTTACCTAGAATCTCTAATTTGGGTGGTTAGGTAATAAGCAAGGAATCCTAGTCACCCCTTTTCCTAGTTTTTTAAAACTAGGTGGCGACTCCTTTCTCCGTCTTGGGCCCCAGCCCATTACGACTATCCCCTAATGTTCTATTGGAAAACAATGTAGAGTTTATCCACCTAGTGCTAGAAATCTAGTAGCGACAATTGCTTGTCTCATGAACCTTATAAGTTTCTCATGTTAATAATTTATCATGATTTATTTTTTTTATGTTGTCCATTTGGACTATATAACATGATAAAACCTAATTTCTTTTCTATATTATTATTAAATGAACCTTGCAAGTATTGTGGCAGAAATCCTCTACTAATGGAAGTGCCAACAGGTTATTCATGCATAGTGGCTTACTTGACAGGGCTAAATTTGTATTCATGCATAGGAGGCCGTGTGCCCTAAGACGTAAGTACCTGATCAGTCTTAAATTTTTTCGATAAATTAGCAAGGCAAAGTATTCACGTTTATCATGATCATGTATCATGTTAATTTATATTACTAATGCTACACTGTTGTTAACGTCGACCCAAAAAAACAATTAGTGTGCCCAGTTTCTTAGTTGATCAAAAAGTTAGAGTAGGCCCTATAGATAGTGTCAGTATTCTAATTGGGCCCAGATGTAGATAATAAGCCCATTCACCTTATATTTTCGCCAGATTAGGGTTGGATTTTTCTAATTGTTTTTAATTCACTTTAATACCCCATAAATTCTCTATAAATATTCATATAAACAATAAATGCTCATTTTCACTCAGATTATCTTGTGTGGTCATCTATTGCTACTTTCAAATTGACGGTGCCTGACGCTTAGATATTCACCCCCTTTTTTATTGACGGTTCTTTGCAACCTAGATATCAGACTCTTGAAGTGACAATTGACGGCGTCGGACGCCTATATACCAAGATTTTAGGTTACTTTTTATTGCACATATCCCTAAGTTGATGGTTGACTGCGTTTTGATGCCTATGTACAACAACAACGCTCTGACGCATATATATTATACAACAAATTTAGGTTATTTAATTGTTCATTTAATATAAAAACATTAAAAATATAAAAATCGATAGCTAACAGTACTGAGATATGGACCCTATTAAAATAATCTAAAGGTTTTAATCTTAATTAATCTTCTTAGGATTAATTTTAGGGTTAACAACTATATTATATTTTTCTCTTGTTACTTATCCATGCTACGCATGTTACTTATATGTTTGAAGTTATATGCAACTAATCCCATTCTTGTGAACCTATCTTGCACCTTGAACTTCATAAATATGGTAATATGTTATCTATTTACTGAGTTTTTACTCACCTTTTCCTTTTAACATTTTTAATGTGTAAGATAGCTTGGTAGGGTTGGTTCCTTGCCCTTTCTTCTTCAATAAGGAACTATTGACATCCATATAAAACTTATAGACTTTTTGTGTACATAAAGATATTCTAGAAGCTCCATGGTGTTGTAGGCAAATGGATTTATTTTGGGATTTATGATAGCTTTATATAGGTTGTTAATTATGTTGAATAATTGTAAAAAATTATGGCATGTTAGTTTTGATATAAAATATTTTTCTTTCTTCATGGAAATATTTAGAAAATTGTTGAGGATTAAGTTGCCAGTAGTGAAGCTAAGGGGGCAGTATAAAAGTGTTATCATGTTTTATGCAGGTTCTAATTCGAGGCTACATTCTATAATAGTTATTACTGTTGTGCCTAAAAGTTACCTAATAAATCCAAGCTCAGGAAACTACTCGCAAGTGAACGAGGTTGCTGCAATAATGGGTGAGACACCTCCAGGTTGTCTCTCAAGGAAGAATATGAAAGGTTTGTGTGATTATAACAAACTAAATGATTAATAAAATAATCCTAAACACTTTAATAAATCTTTAGATGGTGAAAATTCAAATCAAATAATAATTAAATAAATTGAAACTAACAAAATAAAATGTAGATTAACAACCAATTGGAAAAGGTCTAGGGTTCAGATTATCCAATTGAAAATCATATGTTGGGCTAGTTAATTAAAATGAGATATCATGCCATTATGAATAATTAATTAAGCAAAATTAATCTAGAGATAAGATCCAATAACTTTCGTATTCTCATAGTCAACCTAAATAAAATTAACCAAATTAATTATCATATATTAATTAGATAATACATTTCTGATTCATACCTAATCCTCTATTAAACCTAATTCTGGTATTAAAATTATTTCTCAATCTCATTTAATACCTAGGGTTCTTTCAAAAACTGGCCAAACAATTGAAATATCAAAAAGCTCAATTTAATAGAGATATGCAAATCATTCACCTAAATAACTAGCCCTAACATAATCATTCATATGGAATCATTCTAGCCCTAGACAAGAAATATTTAGCTCATGATCAATTTAGCAATAATAAATTCAATTATTAAATACATCTTAATCAACATTATCATGCTTAACAATTAAGAACAAATAATTAAATTGAATTGAAATTGAAATTGAAATTGGATTAAAAATACTTTACTGTTGAATTCACAATCTTAATTATGAATCTCATCAACAAAATTGATTACAAACCAAAAATAAATAGTTGATCCAAAAGCTAAATTGAAATCTAAAACTAATTGTTTATGTGTACAGAGAAGAACAATCGAAGATAAGAAATTGTTCTCTCAAATCAGCTCTCTCTAAAAACCTTCTCTGTGTCTTTGTGTCCCCTCTGCGGCAGCTTAAAAGTTTGATTTTATAGAGGTTTTACACACCTCAATTCCAAATGGAATAGAGGCGTGTGGTATACTTTAAATGGTCCACACACCTCAATTCAAAATGAATAGAGGCATGTGGAACATTGTAAACCTATAAAATGTAATACCCTACATTTTTCTCCTGAAAATTTTTCTGTTTTGACTGCTATTTAGTTATGTAGTGTCATTTTCACATTGTCTGCTATTTAATTCTATAGTGTAATTTTAACACTGTCTGCTATTTAATTATACAATATTATTCCAACACTTACTAATATTTAATTATACAGTGTTATCCCAACATTGTTTGTCATTTAATTAGACAGTATTATTTTTTGCACTGTCTGAAAATTAATTGTACTGTGTTATAATTATGTTGTGTTATTTTTGTACTGTATCTAATAATTAATCCTATGATTAATTATATATGACTATGTGATTAATGATGATTTATACAGTTAATTAGAAGATTAAGTAGTCAACTTTTTAAGATGCATGTGACTAATGACACTTAAAGCAAATGGTGGAATGCTTTAGCTTGTTCATTAGTGCCTAGCCATTTTAGGAAAATATCACCATCCATTGCCTAATTAAGAAGTAGACTTAGTCTTCTTAATTTTTCAAAAGTTATTTACCCAAATAGTTAGGGGTAGTGTAAGGACCATTGAACCATAGTCTAGAATCTTCCTACCATTTCTTATTAAGGGTAATTAAGTCTTTTCACAATCAAACCCTAAACCTACCACTCACCATACTTAAATATCTTTTTTCTCATCATCTTCATCTTCATTTTCGCCCAGCACAAAAATCATACAACCTCCATTAGAGCAAGGTTCGGCCATATTGAGTTCTACAGAGGGAGGAGGAATTTCAAGGTAAGTTCTTCACCAAACCTTCTCCATTCTTCATTCCTTCAATGTTTCTTGAGTTATTTTCCCCTTAAGTTCAAGTTTTCTTCTCTTTATTACTATTATATGGTTCAGCCTCCTTATGCTTTGAAGAGGAAGGGGATTCAAAGCTAGAACCTTAACCAAAGCTCATCCTCCTTCCATCCAAAGGTTGATTCTTGAACCAATTAGTCCATGTCATGAAAATTTTCCTTTCTTTTTCACCTGTATGGTTTGGCCTACCATGGAAATTCATTTCCATAGTTTATAATTTTATTTAAATGCATATTCTTGTTTGTTAGCATATCAATTAGATGATTCTAATGTCAATTTGTACATTGGATGAACATATATTGGTTTTCTTCAAATTGCATGGTTCGGCCTAAGCTAGGGTTTGATGTTCATGATGTGTTTTGTTTCAATTAGCACTTGATTCTTGACTAATTGATTATTAATTGATGAATAGCATGATTAATTTCAAATTAAAAGCATGAAATTAGATTTTTCCCAATTTAAGTGTTTATACCAAGTATGAACTTTCAAATTGATGATTGATAATTCAAATTGATTGTATAATTGTGCAATTGGATAGTTAATTGCATGAATTGATGTTCAATTTGATTAATTGAAGTGAGCAAACCATTTCCCCCAAAAACTAGGGTTCGGCCACATTAGGGTTTTCAAATCCAAAGTGTTTAATTTCAATTGCATGTCCATTTAAGCTTCCTCACACTTGAATTGAATGATTTAATGCTCAATTGAAAGATTGGTTGATTAATTCATGGTTTTCCCCAAATATGCATTTTGGCCTACTTAGGGTTTTAGGATTTCATGTTGCATAAATTCAATTGAATGTTTAATTATGTTCCTAGATACTTGAATTGAATGAATTAATGTCCAATTGAATGATTAATTGCCAAATTGGGAGTTTTCCCCAATTTGTGGGTTTGGCCCTACCTTGAATTCCAAACCTAAGTTGTTTAATTTTGTTTACATGTCCAATTGAGCTCCTCTATGATTTAATTAAATGATTTGATGCTCAATTGGAGGATTGATTACCTAATTGTAAGTTTTCCCCAAATGTTAGGTTATGCCATTTAGGGTTACCTTGAATCAAGCATGTTTAATTTCAAATGAATGTTTAATTGAGCTTGTATGAATGTTAATTTGATGATTCCCATGTCAATTTGAAGTTTGAATGTTGAATTGGTGATTTTCCCTAAATTGAACCTAAATCAATTAGGGTTTGTCAAATTGAGTGACCTAAATTGTAATTGATAATGCAATTGAGTCCAATTATATGTGCATGACTTGAATGAGGTGCTATTTGGTCTAATTGACCAAATACATAAGGATTAGGGAACTTGGACCATTCGACCATGTCACGACTCGACTTCCAAGCCGCGACTGTCCTAGGGCATGGGTAGGCGTAAGGCCACCGAAAACCCGTAGAACCCGATACAATACTATAACAAACAAACATACAACAATTCCCAAATCAGAACCTAAACACACCTCTATATCCAATTCCATATCATTCATACATAATGTATGCCATCATTCATAAAATGATTTCCAATATAATCCACATCATCTCAAATATGAGCATATATCCAATATTACATTCCTATAAGAAATACAAAGATGCAGAATATACAATCTCAAAACGTCAACAAATCAAAATGACCATGGAACTCTAGACTTGACTCTTGGAGATATATAATCATTATGATCATCAAAATAACAAAATATCCATAGACAATGTAATTCCCAAGTGAGGAGATGATGCTTGAGTTTTACCTTGTCTCGATCTCTATAGCACCTGGAAAAAAATATAAATAACTATGGGGTGAGATATAAAATCTCAGTGAATACACAATGTCAATATGTTATGCCAGCTAGATTTCAAATATGGTATGCGAATAGAATAGCTTCAAGTTTTAAAGGCAACATGAACAATTAGATAAACAAGTTATCACAATGGGATTCATTTAAGAAAGAAATAAATGAATCCAAAGAATAATCAATAATATCACAATGGGATTCATTTAAGAAAGAATACTATGAATGAATCTAAAGAATATACAATTGTGTACAATTTACTTTCAGTTACTTTATTTTAGCGGAAATTAAGCATCGAGAACGGATTGTTCTCATTCATATATAGATCGAGTGTCGGCTAAAAGCTTCGCACACTCATCACAATAAATCAAGCGGAAAACTGATCAGGTTTCCCGGCTAGGACCCCCTTCCTAGCTAGGGCAGATAATCTCCCCCTATCTGTCGGGATTTATATACCATGTGCACATGACTGATGTATACCCCACATCAGTTCCTGTATACCCCACATCAGTTGGGGATTTCTACTTTACATTTTTTTTAAACATATCACATTAGATAGCATTTAGGATACAATAACCAATAATGCTCTTCAAAGAGCGATGATTTCAATATGCTAACCCTAAATCAACGAATAATAGACCAATGGTCTCAATAGATAATTCCAATATAATGGGTTCATGAATAGAGATCAATAATCAATAGACCAAAGGACTCAATTATGCATTTCAACATATTGGGTTCATGAATAAATATCATTGAATCATAAGTTCAATCAAGTGATCCTAAGGATCCAAAGAATGGATAATTGTACAATGAATTGACGCCTATAACATATTAACGATTATGTACTCACCTCAAGCTCCTTTGCTTCAATCTTAACACAAACAGAAATGATGATCATCCAACTCTTCTTGTTCCTTATCTTTGGGTTCTACATGAACCATTACCAATAAACCACAATTAGATCATCATTTCCTAACTTATCTATAGAACCAAGATAGATTCTAACCGCCATTCTCCTAGTTCTATACTTAGAACATAATTACACATTGAACACAATCAATAATTCAATACTCAATATCATGCTACACAATTAGGTCAATAGACCTTCTACTAATGTCCATTTCTATCTCAATTACAATCCACATTGATCATATATAAGCATTCGCATGCTTAAGCTTGAAATTAAAACATGTAAAATTTTGGGCATCCCCAATTGGTATGCCCAGAGGGTACTCCCATACCCTCTGCCCGTACCCTAAGGTAGCCAGGCGGTAGCAATGGTACGCCCAGCAATACAGGCGTACCCTTGCCCATACTCTTTCTCTGTCTCACAGAATAAATGGTACGTCCAGTAACACGGGCGTACCCTTCATTCTGGGCAGGTTTTCTCGAGAAAACCTTCAAACAAACAAGGAAGAACATACCCATATGATTCAAAGTAACTAAGTTTAAAACCCATTTTGTAAATCCATTTCAATACACTCAACACTTCATAAATCAAGTCTAGAATCATCATTTAGATGAATTTCTACAAAGAAAACTCTTTTCTTAAAACCCATTTGATTAATCATCAAAGAAAGAAAAACAAACTTCAAATCATCACAATATTCACCATACAAATTGAAAAGAAATTCAAGATTTTAGATCATTACCTTAGGATCTTTCTTTGTAATGGTGATTTACCTTTGATCAATTACAAGAAGAAAAAGATGAGAAGAGAATTTGAGGAAAAACTTTGAGAGAAAAAAAATGTTCTTGCTTTGGAGAAAGAAATGAAGAAGATGATGAACAAAAGCTATTTTGTTGTCTTCTAAAAGACAATTTCCTCTTTAAGTCCTCTAATTCAAAACCATTTGCAAAGAAAGGTGACACATTTTGACTAGGTTCAATGAACCTTGAAAAGCATAATTTTCCATATTTCTTACAATTCCATTTCTGGCACAATTAATTACAGAATTGGTCCACCAACTTTCTACTATTCATAATTCATGGCAAAGGCTAATTATCTTTTGATCACTATCACATAATAATCATATGCATATTAGTCACATATACTTATTCATATACACATATACTCATTCCTCATGGAGTTACATTCAAATTATATTTCCTATTATCATAAAGAATCAATTAATCCATAATCATGTAATCAATTTGTTTATAAGGTTAGGGTATTACATTCTACCCTCCTTAAAGAAAATTCTCCTCAAATTTAGCAACGTACCGTAATCATTGAAACAATCGGGATATCGTTGCCGCATATCCCTCTCACTTTCCCACGTACTTTCTTCAATGCCGTGGTTCCTCCATTGAATCTTTATCATTGGAATCTCCTTATTTCTAAGCTTCTTCACTTGTCGATCTATAATTGCGATTGGGATCTCTTCATACGAAAGATCTTCACTTATATCCATGCCTTGCAGTTGTAATACGTGCGAAGGATTCGGAATGTACTTCCTCAGCATTGACACCTGAAACACTGGATGCACATGTTCCAATACCGGTGGTAGAGCCAATCTATATGACACTTCTCCCACTTTATTCAAAATTTCAAATGGCCCTACGTATCGAGGCGATAACTTTCCTTTCTTTCTGAACCTCATCACACCTTTCATCAGTGACACTTTTAGGAACACATGGTCTCCTACCATGAAATGAACTTCTTTTCTCTTTAGATCTGCATAGCTTTTCTGACGGCTAAACACAGTCTTCAATCTCTCAGAAATCAATGGTACCTTCTCCATAGTCTCTTTCAACAAATCTGGCGCTTCAATATGCTGGTCACTAGCTTCAACCCAACACACAGGTGATCGACATTTTCTTCTATAAAGCACTTCGAAAGGTGCCATTCCTATGGAGGAATGATAACTGTTGTTGTATGAGAATTCCACTAGTGGCAGGTGCTTGTCCTAGCTGCCCCCAAAATCCATAATGCATATTCTGAGCATATCCTCTAATGTCTGGATTGTCCTTTCAGACTTTCCATCTGTCTGCGGATGGAAAGTAGTACTGAAATCCAATTGAGTACCCATTGCTCCTTGTAGCTTTTGTCAAAATCTCGATGTGAACTGGGTACCTCTATCTGAAATGATGGAGACTGAAACTCTATGAAGCTTTACTATCTGATCCACATAGAGTTGAGCATACTGCACAGCAGTAAACGTCATCTTCACTGGTAAGAAATGACCTGCCTTTGTTAGCCGATCCACTATGATCCAAATTGAGTCATAACCTTTCTGAGTTCTTGGCAGTCCTACTATGAAATCCATAGCTATGCGCTTCCATTTCCATTCAGGTAACTTGATCTCTTGTAGTAAACCCGATGGCTTCTGACGCTCTATCTTCACTTGCTGACAAGTGAGGCACGATGCTGCGAAATTTGCTACATCCCGTTTCAATCCTGGCCACCAATAGTAGCCCTTGACATCATGGTACATCTTTGTAGTGCCTGGGTGAATGCTATAGGGAGTTTGATGAGTTTCTTTCAAGATTCTCTCCCTCAAACCTTCCACATTCGGTACGCATATGCTATCTCCGCATCTAAGGACTTCATCCTTGATATGAAACTCTGGGACTTGGCCCTTTCTCACTTCTTCTTTAATCCTTGTTAACCGTGGGTCTCTATCTTGTGAGGCTTTAATCTCATCGAGAAGTTTCGATTCCACTTTGAAGTAAGCTATGATCACTTGTGATCCATTCACTTCGAATTGAATACCTTTATTAAATAACTCCTTCAATTCCCTCATGATGTGTCTTTTTCTCACTGCTATATGGGAAAGAGACTTCCTGCTCAAAGCATCAGCCACTACGTTGGCCTTTTCTGGGTGATACAGTATCTGACAATCATAGTCCTTCAATAACTCCACCCATCTTCTTTGCCTCAAATTCAAATCTTTCTACTTCAAGATATATTGGAGACTTTTATGGTCTGTGAAGACTTCATATTTCTCCCCATACAAGTAGTGTCTCTAAATCTTCAATGCGAAAATAACAGCATCCATCTCTAAGTCATGAGTCGGATAATTAACTTCATGTCTTTTGAGTTGTCGTGATGCATAGGCAATAACTTTCCCATTTTGCATCAAGACACAACCCAATCTGATTCTTGACGCATCACAATATATAGCAAAACCCCCTTCTCCTTCAGGTAATGCTAGAACTG
>CATKHJ010260554.1:0-13876 GCA_949750685.1 Vernicia montana
TATTCTTTTTAGAATAAACAATTGAGGGCACAATTAAAATCATTTTTCAAGCTTATCACTTCACATCAACAGTATATCAAGACTATAATATGGATAATCGATGAAACTAATCGTATAAATACAACTCATTCCTTTACCCAAGGTAGAAAACTATTCAATAACATGCGTCTGAGATATTCAGTTGAGTCAAGAAATGATCAGAAGAAAAATGAATTAAAACTTATCCTGTTGTCAGACAACAGTACTTCTGACTCAAATAAAATCTACAATCACACAATTCAATGAGTCAAAGAAATCAGATACACTGTTTGATATTCCCATCGCAACACATATTCCAATAAAGTAAGTTTTATCTTATCAGTCACAAATCGATACTGACTACAAGTAACGATAATTCGAAAACAAACGAGACATAAAAAGACGTGAAGGAATCCTATACTTCGCATGTTAACTTAAATCATCTAGGACTTTCTCAACTCTAAACATACTAGAGGTCACAAATCATTGACTCTGATCTTCCTCAACTCTTAACATACTAAAGGTCACAAGATCTTTGCTCTGAAGATCAAAGGACCTTTGCTCTAAACATACACATACTACAAATTATAAGATCATTACTCTATACATACTTCAGGTCGCAAGACCTCTGCTCTGATACCATGTTTGTCAAGCCCCGAACTCGAAGGCACGTGACCGGCACTAGGGAACGGGAAAGGTTAAGGCTTCCGGAACCCGTAGTAAGCCTGACTGCTCAATAGACGACAAAACTGCAAAGTGACAGCAGTAACTGTCACCAATCAAGGGCTACGGGCCCACCTGTTGAGCAGGAACCTGATGATGAGATTGATGTTAATGATGTCGTTGAGATAAATGCCCTGAATGGCATTGATACAATTTAATAAAAAAATTGTTGAGATTGAAATGATAACCCTGAGTGGCTTTGATATGATATTTTATCAGGTTCTGCTTAACAGGTGGGCCCGTAGCCCTTGATTGGTGACAGTTACTACTGTCACTTTGCAGTTTTGTTGTCTATTGAGCAGTCAGGCTTACTACGGGTTCCGGAAGCCTTAAGCTTTCCCGTTCCCTAGTGCCGGTCACGTGCCTTCGAGTTCGGGACGTGACACTTTATATCTATTCTCGTTATCACAATCAATTAATACAAACCCATTAAGTTTTATAGAAATCTTTTTAACAACCACAAATGAGTGTTCTTATATCTAAATAACACATACCTTAAGTTTAATATCTTAATAAACTAATATTATACTTACACTCTCGCTACTTCACATAATATCTTTAAACATGCAAATAACAATCAATTATTCACAAGTATTAAACTCTAAAATTAAAAAAAAAAAAAAAAAAAAAACTCAATTAATTAAACATAAATAGTCATAGAAAAATCGAGAGATTACATCTAAATTCTAGAGAAAAAATTTAGTTATTCATAATTAAAAAAGAAACAATTAAACCAACAAAAAAAACAATTAAACCAACAATTAATCTAAAAGAAAACATAATTATAACTATGTTGAATTGAGTAGTAGAAGTTTAGAATAAAACTCTTGAACAATTGATGAGAAGGAAAACTTCAATTTTGAAGCTCCTTTTTCGCAAAATCTTTTAAGAAAACTAGTAAATCTCTAGACTAATATACAAAGAATTTTAGAGAATAGAAAACTTGATTGAAAGAGTGATTAATGCTTCTCTATTTATAGGTAACAAATTCTAAGTTTGAAACACTTAGAAAGTTCTTAGAATCCAAGAAAAATCGGAATACTAATCAGTCTTTGTAGTGGATTCAAATTAAGAACAAAAATCTATATTTTTTTTTCCTTGTGAAACTCTCTTATTTATTACGTGGTATTTTTCAGATAGTAGATTATCAAATTAGGCTTTTAGGTCTTCATGAGAGTTGTAACTCTGTCTCTTGGTTTTCCAATGCATTTTGAATAACCTCAATCCGATATCTGTAACTCAAGTTATAATCAAAATATCAAGATATATGAGATGTTAAAATCTGTTAGAAGGCGCACGGAAGAGTTTTAGACAATTTCATTTTTTTTTTGCACGGCCGTGCACCATCTAAGGCACCCTTTTCCATACTATTTTCGTCCTCTATATTTCTGACTTTGATCCGCATGACTCCCAAACTTCTGATTCTTAGAAATTGCATAGAAATCTTTCAAAAAATCTAGGAAAGTTTGAAAACAAACTTCAAAATCAAAAGTTTAAAAAAAACAAATAAAAATAAAATATAAACAAAACATTTGATAGATTAAAATTAATAAGTACTATTTTATATCTATCATAATTCAAACTGATCACTGTTGGGTGGTTAAATTTTGTCTTTTTGCTATAGATATTGTTTGACACATGTTGAAGTTGGTTTTTTTTTTTTTTTAGTGAAATGATTCATCAATATTTTTTAATCACCAAGTGTTTACTTTATAAAATAAACACTTGGTCATTAAAAAATATTGATTCAATAACTAATAAATATTTATTTAGATTAATTTTTCACCTGTATAATTATTACTTCAATTTTGTTTTAATTTTCTTTTCACTTTTATGAACTTTATAGCGATTAATTTGGATTTGAACATAATTTATGTCAAACACTCAAATTAAATCCTTTTTCCCTCTTTCAAATTAAACATAATTAAGTTAGTTGAATAAGCAATTTGTATAAACCATACAAGTCAAAATCAAGTGAAAAGCAACATAAATGCACACTACTTCTATGAACAAATTGTACAAATTAAATTATATAAAATCTCAAGTAACATTCGCATGCATGCCCACAACATACCCAATAGGGACAGGGTACATATATATATATATAACTTAATTAATCAAGTAATTAGAATAGTAATTATACATATTTAAAACAATTTAGTGTAGAAAAAGATAACCAAGGCATGAAATCAGCTCATATAAAGTCAATTTCAACCCCAAAACTAATTAAATTTTGATGATGATATTGAGTTATTGACTTTAGGCTAAGCTGAATGCTCTCTGCTTCAGTAATTAAGATATTAGAGCGTGCATGCAATGCAATTACCTTAATTAAAATATACTTAATTGTTTTATATTATTCCATTCCATTATATATAAAACCGACCACATGCAATTCAGGAAATATTTTTATAATGAGCCTTATGTCAATGTGAATAATTATAAGCAATCTTTTTAAATAATTTTGTTAACAGCAAAGCCAGCATAGGCAGACTGGCCAGTTGATCAATGATCATTGTTATTGAGACTTGAAAAATAAAAAAAATATATATATTTTTTTAAAATTCATATTAATTTGCACTTATTAATAATATAAGAGAATAATTTAATTTTGTTTTTTAGGTGTCAAAAAATTATTTTTATTGTAGATGTTATATTTTTAAACGAGCATTTTCTCTTTATTATTAATTATTAAAAAATGTGATTTATGAAAAATAGAAAAAAAATATAAATAATGTTTGTATAATTAATAAGTCTTATCTTTTTATTAGTCAAATAATTAAAAAATAAATTATTAACTTTCACATGAACTAAGGACTAAATTTTTTATGAAAAATATATATATACTTATAACTCTAATTAATAAATAATGCAAAGAGTACACCTATAAATTAAGCTAATAATTTAGATTAAGAGAATATTGTTTGCTTTGAAAGATTCAATTAAAGAATTTATGTGAATCATGCTTAGTTGCATATACATATACATATATATATATATATATATATATATATATGCCACAAAGACTGATCATAGGCTGGTTAGATTGAAGCAGGTCAGCCTTGTTCTTTGTATATAACTATAAATATTTTAATTAATATTGCCATAAAGATTCCAAACTAGTTTATGTTTTCTGAAAATATATCATCATTATTATTTATTATTATGATTATTAATTTCCCAGAAATAGTATTTGCACTGAGAAAAGTCATTAATTCAGGAACTCTAACAGGTCTCTTTTTTTTTTTTTTTTTTTAATTTAAAAAAGACCCTATTTGGCACACAAATAGAGAGAGCACATGCAGGAGAAAATTGACGTTAAAAAAAATAGAGAAGTAATAAGTAGTATTTTAACATGAAAAATTATTTATTATTTAGTATATAGAATATATTAATATATAATATATTAAGATATTACCTGTAAATATATAAGATTTATTTAAAATTATAAAAAGTCAATTTCAAGTAATATTACACTTTGGGTATTAAAAAAAATGTTGAAAATAAGTACTCCCTCTGTTTCAAATTAATAGACGTTTTAAAAAAAAATTTGTTTCAAATTAATTATCGATCGTTTTAGGAGTTTTATATAGTATTTATTATATTTTTTTTAATTTTATTTTATTAGTGATAGAGTTTTGGTGAAAGAAAAAAGAATGAGTTTTAATGATAAAATAAAGATATATTTTTCTATTTTAATTATAATTGAAGTTATTTAATAATTTTATGCAACCTTTTAAAATGTTTATTATTATGAAACAGATGAAATATATATAATGTTTTAATTATGAAAGAGACACTTTCTGTTACTGATGAATTGATAATGTTTTGTTATTACCTTAACATTAATTATCATTTTAAACAATCTCTCTTTTTTTTTTTTAAATTAAAATCTTTGCTTAATTTTAGGAATCAGCTGATTGTTATATTAAGCCAAGTAATTAAAAAAAAAAAAAGGTCAAATTAAGAATTATATATATATATACACATATATTAAATGGAGAGGGTGACTGACATGTGCATTTTTAAGGGCAAAATCAACAAATATAGAAAGCCAAATGCCAACTAAATCTTTGCTCTTTGAGAACACCCAAAAGCTCTCCAATATTGCTATATCTTTCCAGTATCAATATATTAGTAAAATGTACTTTAAAGTCTTTATTAAGGTCAAACTCTCCTATATAGAATTAAGCACTCTTGCTCACCAATGGACACAAGAGAAATACAGATCCTTCTTAATATATATATATAATATTTTATTTTTAATTTGTTAGGAGGTTGGAATAGTCTGTTTTATTTGATTCACTAATATTAAAATTATTTTCAAAAATTCTTCAAGAATTAACTTGATCAATAAAAGAGTTTGCTCATCTTTTGATTGATTAGAGTCAAACAATAAATGAGAATTTTATTCACTTTTATGAATTTCTTAATTTCGATGTGGATGGTCTATTTTTTATCAGACCAAATTGAGAGATGAACTTAATATAATGCACAAAATTAATCTGTAATATCATCTTATTATTAACTCAAAAAATTAAAAAAAAATATCTTTAAAATCATAAGATTATAAGAGTTTGAATCTCAATCATAATCGAAAATTTTGTTTTTATGTTTTTTTCATACACATAATATCATCAAGTCAATAATTTGTGCTGATTTTGTGACCTAATTGAATATTGTAGGTGGATCTATATAGTATATGGTACATAAATGGTGTTTTGCAGATTATTTGTAAAAAGGAAATGTACTAACAAATATAATCATTAATAAACTTATTGAGAGTTTTTGTTGTCTTTGCCATGGAAAAATTAGAATGCCAAAATTGCTACAATTTCTCTGCTGTTTCCTCTATTAATTTATTGACAAAGTTGTTGCACAACTCTGTCACATATATGATTTAATCAACACGTACAAAGCCAAAATGCTTAACAAAAATTTTAATAATAATAACAATAAAGGCAATTTTAGTGAGAAAAAAACAAAGAAAATGAAAATTTCTAAATGGGGCCAAGACATTGCCAGGAAGGAAAAGGTGTGTTTAGACAGAGGAGAGGCAAAGAGATTAAATTAAAGAATGACAATTCAATTACCTAATTTAAGTTATAGCTTGTGTGTTGTCATTATAAAGAAAAAAATATATATATATATAGGGAAACGATAAAAACATTTTAGGGTTCATAGACTAATTTATTGTTGTTGCAAAAAGAAAGGAAATTTCAAGATAAAAGCTAGCATTGAATCATGATTCTTCTGGCCTGAATAAAATAATCCACATCTAAAAATTAACGACGTTTTGATTTTTTACAAGAAAATTAAAAAAAAAAAAAAAATGTAGTTTGGCTTTTAATAAACCATAGTTTTAAAAAGAAAATTAAAAATACAGCTTTTTTAAAATTATCATTGCTAAATTCTAAAAATTTCAAAAGCAATTTTCCAAAAGCTATTTAATTAATGGCAAAGGAGTACACAGTGTATTTGTATAATATAACAATACAATATTTGTTAATTAGCTATGTTGATTAGAAATATTGTAGATTTTTTTTTTAATTTTTTTATTTTTTAGCTTTGGGGATTTATATATGGATTTGTTTGTTGCCCAAATCGCATATGCATAATTGAGTCGTAGTGCAATGTAATGTTATATATGGAATTTTTACATAAATAACTTTAAAATTAAAAAAAAATAATTTTTTTAGCTCCTGATTTTTTATTTTGTTAAAATAGTCTAAACTTCTCTTTTCATTTACAAATTTGGCTTTTATTTTTCTTTTTATCTATCAAAGTCATACTTTTTTCTCTTTACCTATAAATTATTGGTTTCACTTCCTTTTAAAATTAAAAATTAATTTAATCATATTAAATTTTATTTATGAAAATTTAAAATAAATTAACTACTAACCTATATTTAGATTGATATATAATTCAAAATGAATTAATTTTCTTGGATTTTTCAAATTAGCTAGGTTTAGATTTTTTTTAAAAAAAACAAAAAGTATATAATAACAATTTTAGAATTTAAAAAATCAATATAAATTAGAAACACTAATTTCTTATTAAAAAAAGAAACAAATCACAACAAACAGTATACAATATAATAAAATTTAGTATTCTTTTAGTACCAACAACATTTAATATTGAATATTTAATTTATGGAATACATTAAATAAAATTCACTATACTTCCATAATAGATTTAGTATCTACTACTGTTTATACAAGCCATGTATTTCGAACCAAATAAAAAGTTACAGCAAACAGTATACATTAAACAAAAAATAATATACTTTTCACAAATAATTAGTATCTAATACAAATTCAGTAAACTTACATAATATAATTAGTATCTACTACTATTTATACAAGTTATGAATTTCGAAAAAATTAAAAAAAATCACTTTAAACAGTATACATTAAACAAAAAATAATATATTTATTACAAATAATAAGTATCTTATATTGTTTAACATTTAATTTATGGAATATATTAAATAAATTTTAGTATACTTTCATAATATAATTAGTATTTATTACTGTTTATACAAGTTATGAATTTCAAACAAAATAAAAAGTCAAAACAAACAGTATACATTAAACAAAAAAAAAAAAGTATATTTTTAGCAAATAATTAATATCTAATACTATTTAACATTTAATTTTATTTTTCAAAAAAATTGAAAAAAAAAATTAAACATTAAAATTAAATAATTTTTCAAAATAAAAATTATAAAACATTTATTTAACTAATTCAAGACCATTACAAATTTTATTAAATTAATGATACATTGCAAAATAAACCTAAAAAGTTAAAAATAAAAATTAAAAAATTAAAAAAAATAATTAGAAAGATATAAATATAAAAAAAAATTTGAGAAGTTATAAATATTAAAAATATAAAAAATATAAAAAATAAAACATATGAACGTTAAATTCCTCATTATGTAATTATGAATGATGTACTAAGAATGGATCTTCTAGTCACGTGGATAGCATGGTCTAATTAACATGGTGGGCTGGGCTAACTTCAATCGGGCCTAGGAGGCTAGGAGTCTGGTGTGGTTCGTTTGAAACAAACAGCCTGTTGGGCCTACAAAGTCGGTCTCACAAAAGCTAGGATTTGTTTTGAGGGAGAATACATGTATTTGGCGAAAAATATAAATTTTTAATATGAATTTAGAGGTTGTTTGGTGATTAATGAATTTTATAAAATTTCAATGAATTTATTTGTAAATCCACAGTTGAAATATTTGATGTAAATGGAAATTCATTTGAAATCTTAATATTTTAATTGATTATATTTAAATCAAATTCTATTAAAATTGATAGAATTTAATAATGAAATCTAAATTAAAGAAGAATATAACTTAATAAATAAAATTAATAAATTTTAAGTACTATAAATTAGAAAAGTTATATATTTAAAATAAAAATTCATTTACATGTTCATTTGTTCCAAGCACTATATCAACCAAATTATAAAATATGATTTCATCAAATCCATTTGTTAACCGTAGGTCTTACTTAATTCCTATTCAATTAGGAATATGATAGATAGAAATCTAATTGGGTTTCTACTAAATAGAGAAAATTAACAGTAATGCTTTATGCAATTAATTTTCTTTTCTTTCTACGTCCACAAATCACTCTCTACGTTAATTCTCCATATTCATGTAGATTATTCTTCCTGTAAGATTTGTTTGTGATTCAGAAATACGTAGAAACAACTGTAAGCTCGTAATTTAAAATCATAAAATCGTGATAATATTGTATTAAACTTTTAAGAGTTATTCTGCTGCCTCTTTTATTATTGTCATTATCTTCCAACACCATTAAGACACCTTATAATTAAGGTTTACAAAAAAACCATCAAATTAATGAATACAATAACAAACAAAACATAACATATTTTGACAATTATTTATTTTTGATCCCTAATAACAATAGTCTATTATCACAAATATTGAAAATTGAAACAGAAACCATCTTTATTTCATCAAATTAAGGCCCTTTTAATCAGAAATTGTTAATAGCTTCATTTGAAATTGAAAGAGTTGCTCTTTCCAGCACCAAAGCTTAATGTTGTTCTAAGCTTATGCTTTGTACGATCAATGTAATCAGAGAACTTATCTTTTCCTGATACATTATCTGATAACTTATCTTTTCCTGAAGCATTGATTTCTTCACCAGGGTGTGAAATAGTTCCATTCTTGACTTTTGCACGTTTAATATAGTCAGTGACTCTATCTTCAATGTGCACTCCTGATTTCTCACCTTCTTCCAACTTAACATGACCTGATTTCACTACTTCAGGATTAGTCTTAATTCCTTTGCCAGCAATGTTGTTTCCTGATGTAGCTTCAGCTTTAATCCTGGAAGCAGCTTTCAATACGTGGGTGTTCTTCTGAATGAGCTTAGGAGGAGTATCTGAGTTTGGTTTCTCATTTGGTGGAGGCAGGCTTGAGTAATCAAAATTGATGGCAATGGCAACTGCTTCAGCTTCTTCCTTATTCTTATATGTATTCTGTTTTGAATACTTTGTTTTGGATTGGATATCACTAGTTTTCACAGAAGCAGGGCTAGCAGACCTAGACTTTAGACGATATGGGATTCGACGAATGGCTAGGAAAGCAGGAGAGATAGTTACTGCTTTGTAGACTTTTTCACAAGCTTCTATAGGGCAGCTATTGGTATTGCGTTTCTTTTCCATTCTTTGAATGTAAATTGGAAATCTGAGGATTATTAGGTTGGGAAAATAAGAAGTCAAGAGTTTGCGAAGGCGAACGAAAGCCTACTGCAACTTACAAGGGCTAGAAGGAGTTGGGGATTTTATACTATATAAAATAATAATAGAAGTAGATCATGTTTCTTGAGATTCTTGTGTGAAAATGAGTTGTGATGAACAGAAATTTTGAGGAGAAATTTCAGCTAAGATTCCTTATAAATCTTTTAGAAATTAATTAATGATTGAATACTTTGGGATCATATTCATATTCCCTACTTTGGTGCTAATCTTCCTCCAGAATCTAACAAGTACAGCTTGAAACTCAAGTGAAGTAAATATTTCAGACTCTATAGCTGTTTTACACAAACCCCGTGACAATTCAGAAAATAACAATTCATTTTGACTACCTTCACATAATAAGCATAGAGAAGGCATCAGATTCAGCATGACTATCTAAATATTCGATATTAAACAAGTGAGAAACTTCCGACAGGAGAATCAGTTGTGTTGGTGAAAGTCTCTGCCTTTCTTGCTTCGAAGCTCATTGTTTCAAGTGACAAACAACAATTTTACTGTGGCAGATTCTGAAGTTAGTTCATACTCCATTCGGGTTCTAACTAGTTTTGGTGAATTGCCAAAGGGAAAAATGGGAGAAAAATCCAATCAGTTTGTATTAGCTCATCCCCCAAAAAAGAATATGCTTCCAAGCTACCCCAAGTCCACAAGTCAAGGAAGGCCACTAAGAAAAAATTCAGAATCTATGCCTTTCGAGATATATATTTGAATTACAATGTGTATCACAACTTTCTGGTTCCATTCAGACCCTTTTTTTTTTTTTTTTTTTTAACTTTTGGCTAGCACTTGCAGTTCTAATCAAGAACTAGTCTACCCCACCAGAACCTTCCTACTTGTTTATCTCTCACCTTATTGGAATGCAATTTTCTCTTATAAAACACACCATAGGATAGAGAAATAGTAGTTTTAGACCTATTAATTTCTACATTTTCTCAGGGTGTCATGGAACCTATTTATAATGAATTGGAGCTCAGCAACATTTGATCCTATGTTGTCCTCAAAACTCAAACGAGTACTTCTTTGTAAGAAGAAGGTAAATGAGAAGATTAAGATGCATTTTTAGGATTTTTCTGCAGGCTTTGCAGAAGAACTTAGATATCAACATTATTAGCCTCAAGAGGGTTTCCAATGTCTTATTCTACCATATCAGTATTTGTGATTAATTATCCTGGCGTTGTATCAACATATTAGCCCCAAAGGGTTTCACAATGCCTCAAGGGATTGACTGAAGAGAACAGCAGAAAAAGTATTTCAGCATACTCCATGCTATTTCTTTCTTTTACATTCATATGAGTTCTGCGCCTGCGAATAGATTTTCGATTAATTTTCATTTGAATGCAAGAGGAGGGAGATAAACTAAACTGTTCTTTGTTTGTTGGAGAAATAAAGAGTTTTTTTGTAAAATTTAACACAGGAAAACACCATTACAAAATAATCAAGGAGGAAAACAGAGCAAATTGAGCAATAGCTAGTTAATTATTTTATCCTTTGCTGATCTTCTTGCACCAAGAAAAGAATAAAGCAAACAAGACACAAACTTATAGCTTAAAGCTTAATCCAGACATTCATAAAAAGAAAATTCATCTCTTGGAACTACCAACACCATCATTATTCATCAAAACCTTATCAACGTAAAGATTGAGATGTTCTGTAGTTCATAGTCTTTTGCTCTTTCACTTAAAACATTCGAGAATTTCCACCACCAATACTTGATGTAGTTCTGATCTTTTTTCCAGCACGATCAATATATTCTGAAAACTCATTTTTTCCTGAAGCATTTTTTCCATCGCTGACATTTGATACATTGAAAATAATTGGCATTGGCATATCACCAACATTTGATGTAGTCTTCCTCATCATAATCTTTACGCGATTGATATACTCAGTGAAACTATCTTCAATGTGCATTTCCATTTTCTTACCTTCTTGTATGCTGAATTCAGGGGATCCCCCCATGGAATTGGCCCTGCCTACTTCAGGTTCCATCTTGGAAGCAACTTTGGCTGCTTGGGCCTTTTTTCGACAAGACTCGACTGGAGTAGCTGACTTAGGCTTCTCAGTTGGTCGAGGTTGGCTTGAAAAATCGAAGTTGATGGCAACTGCATCAACTGCCTCCCTTTGGTTGGGTGTTTCAAGGCGAGTACCCTCTACTGATCTGGGATGTTCTGAAGAATCTGGTTTGCAGTGAATATCAGTGGTTTTCCCAGGAATTGTTGGGGATGAATTTGAAGCTGGGTTGGCTCGTGGATGAGGTGAAATGCCACGAATTGTTTGGACAGCAGAACAGACAATAACTGCCTTATTGATCTTTTCATATACATCCATGGTCAAGACTATTGCTGTTCTGTTTGGAAGATGCACAAACGTTGCAAGGCAATCGCAATTTTTATATTTCATAAAATGGAATATATCATAGAGAAGGTGAGGCCGGAAGCAAATTGAGAGTATCAAAATGATTGATTTGGCAAAATTTTTGATGGAGAAAGATTCGAAATGGTTGCTAAGAGTAAAGTAAAAAAGAAAAACCTCGTACAAGTTATAACCAATAAACTTTTAATTCAGTGGTACCGAGTTGCCTCCACAGCTGTGAGATAGTAAGTTCAAATTCCAGTCTTTCCCAAATCAACCAAAAACGAAAGAAGAACCATGTGAACTTTTCAAAATGATGTGATGGTTTGGGATAATATTCTATCTCCATGTTTTTCTCTTGAATGCTGGTATCCAACAGAACAGCTTAAATTTCAAGCTATACCATTTGATTTGAGACTGGTTGTTCTCCACGAAAAATGACAATCAAGTAAATAATAGTGCACTTTGACGACTTCACAATCAGCATCAAGAAAGCATCAGATTCACCACCGGTGTCCAAAATTGGCGTGAAGAAACCTCAGTTGCAGGAATCTAAAATTGTAATAGGTATATAAATCCATGATCCTTCATTATCACAATTATGGCTTATGAACCCATGCCTTGCGGCATCTTTTGGTATACAACTTTGTTTCACAACTTCTCCACATAAATCCTTCTTGTTAGCATTTTTTAGATCTATTTGAATAGCTAGTAAAATTTGGTATATATTGATCTTTTATAATCTTATGTTTGAAAATTCAAATTCATTTCAAAACATCGGCAATCCAAATCCAACATAATGACTCCCATGTCCTAAAGGAAAGATATTTTACTGCATCTATTCTTTAAGCACAAGCGTCTCCATGCTTTAAACATGTACCCATTTATTCTTGGACAAAATGGCTAAATTAGTCTTCGAACTTGATATCCAGGGATAAATTAGGACAAAATCACCTTTTTTATTATCAAAGTCTGTAATAAGTGTGCTATAAAATCTAAAAAAAAAATAAATTTTTTTTCAGTTTTGAAAAAAAATAGGTGAATAGATGTTTTTCAAAAAACAGGATAAAAAAACAATTTCAAAAAAAAATTAAAAAAATAATCAGTTAAATAAAACAATTCAAAAAGTGCTATTTAGCCTCCAAAAACTATCATGTGATTAATTAATATATTAATGGTTGATGAAAATTAAATATAGCACGGTACTAATTTATGTGATTATAAATTAAGTTATAATTTTTTATCGCCCCTTATTAGATTTTCTAATTCGTCATGTTTGAATGTTATTTAATTTCATTTTATCTTCAACACTTTAAGATGGCGAATATATTTATCCCTCAAGAGTTACATCATATTACAAACACCTGAATGTAAAACATCTATAATTTTAAAAAAGATGATTGTGAAAGAGAATTGTGGTAATGTTTAAAAGGACCAGGAAATTTCTCGGTACAAAAAGGGCAATGACAGCAGAATATTGATTGGGAAGGAATCTACAAATATTAGAAAGTGCACCAAAATCTTGGAGTGCGCAAGGAAATCAGGTCCGTACGACAATTGTGGAGTACTTGCTAAGGAGGATATATTCAATTAAAATTTTTATAAATTTTTTTTTAAGTAAATGACTTTTACAAAATTTATGAATTTTTAATGACATATTAATAGACATTTATAAATATTAATAGACTTTCATTGATTTATAATATCTATTTTATTAAGTAAGATTGTAAAATAATTAATTAATAAGATTGTTTTTTTAGTTACAAAGGAAGGAGAATACCCAGAAAAACATAAGAACACTCAACTGCCATTAACTTCCATCTACATAGGAACTCTAATTGGCCAGCTCACACCTTCTTTGTCACTTTGCAAAATAGACAAAATCTCATCAGAATGATCATTCCAAATATTCACTCATCGAGCATGACTTAAAGCCATAGATATTAGAAAATTTATTGTTTGATTGCATTATCTGAATATGTGCTTATAT